>JANIJH010029782.1:0-11188 GCA_024520975.1 Erythroxylum areolatum | reverse complement strand
AGCTAAGAGAGATGCTTGGGATGATGTTGGTTCCCAATAACACAGTGAAGCTAGAAAAGTTAGGAGATAGCATAATATTGCTAAGTGCGGTCATGAGAATACAGTTATATTACCTCAAGTTATGTTGTAAGTAATTTTTAGATGAGAAACCACGTAATTTACACATACACATATATTGATTTGGTTATAGTTCATGGTTTGAATCACATGCTAAATTTATTGTCCTACTTATTCTTTTTCCTATGTGTAATAGAATGGTAAAGATGGACAAAAACACGTATTTACTTTTTATTTGAATGATAAGTGGGGTCTGAGCTGCACTTGAGTCTAATGACTTCAATCGCAGATTGCCACTAATCAGCTACGAAATTCTAAGAGATTCGGAGAAACCAAGAGATCAAGAAGTAGATATATATATATGTTTGGCTGTATATTGATTTTGATACCCTTAATCATAGGGAGAAAAGAATAGAGAAATAATTTCATACATCTATTGTTACATCTAGTATTGTTACAGTTTTCATTTAATATTAGGTTTTTAAAAAAAAATTAAAATTATTTACCAACAGAAGATGTATTTACGTCGGTAAAATCTATTATATTTACTGACGGAACACTAAAACCGTCAGTAATTTTACCGATGGAAAGAAAATTTTCGTTGGTAAAATTACCGACAACTGTTTTTCCGACGCCTTTTTCTGTTGGAATATTCCGTCGTGAATTTTTATTACTGACGAAATCCAAACGTTTTCCGTTGGTAATTTTCATCGCTAAATAACATTTTTCTTGTAGTGTGACTAACATACTCTTTTGATGCTTCCATAAGTAAATTAAAATTAGATTTAGTTGCTAGCTTACCTAAACTATGCATTCATATCAATTAAAGACAATTTCCAAAAATATGTCTTATTTATAAATAAAAACAAATCAATCCATACAAAAATAAAATTATAATTTTTTCTATCTAAACATGGAAGAGTATTTGGCCACAAATCATAGTCAAAATAATAAAAGTAATGGATAAAAACAACGAAAATATGATAAAAATAATTCTAGAAGAACATCATGATTTTCCTGACATCTTTATTCATTGACACCATGTCTAGATCTTCATTCTTTGATGAAAACAGCAATGGAATTAGCCTCGTGAGGGCTCTTGGATCTCCCAAAGGCTAACTTTTTTTTTTTTGAATCATATGAAAGAAAACATACAAAAGTTACGAAATTAAACGAACGAAAGATATCTCTGCAATATCCTCAAGGAGGGTGTTGAAAGGTTGTGGTGCCAAATTGGAAAGATTGGACGAAGTTGGCCAACCAGTCCGCACAGCGATTGGTTTCCCTGTAGATATGTCGCTTCCGAACTATCCAGACCCAAAGGCTAACTTTAACTGCTAGAAAGAAAAAGATGTGTCTTAAGTTTAATGTTTCTAAACAATTTAGAGTTTTTGTGCTTTATATATATTTTTCACACCCTTAGACATGGTCCAACTTACAATCGTGATCTAGGTAATGGATTATTTGCTTCTCTTGAAATTAGTACATTGTATTTAACATGATTGTATCTAACATCGTAGATCTTATTATTTCTCTTGAAATTAGTACTAAATTTTTGACATGACTGTGGCTTAGGTCGTGTTGCTCTATACATTTCTTCACTGCTATGTGGTCTCTTTTCTATGGATTTTCTTTACTGCCATGTGGTCTCCTTTCAGGTCTAGTCTTTTACTGCACTTGATTCATTTAGGATATGTAAGTTTTGAATGTGTGATGATAGAATACAATGAAAACTTCCCTGATTAGCTACCAGGTATGTTGCAAAGAAAAGAATAGAAAGTGACGAGAGAGGACAATGAAAACTTCCCTGATTAGCTACCAGGTATGTTGCAAAGAAAAGAATAGAAAGTGACGAGAGAGGAGAAGTTTATGCCTACATTGATTTCAACATGAAAATATTTTTCAGTTTTAAGAACATTTTATACTCTTATTTCTCTATTTGTCTAACCTTACCAATTTACACCGTACATGTCAGTATCTCAATACTATAAGATATATACAAACTATAAGATATAAACATGTGTCAACATCTCAATTTCATCTTGGAGGGAAAACTCTTGAATTGTGAACATCCCAATAGCTTTGTTAGAAGGTCTGCCATTGTAATAATTTATAAATTTTTAAAAAATTAAAACTAGAATAATATTGTTTTAATTAATTAGCTAAAATAATATTATTTTATAACAATCAAATGAGTTTAAACTAAACTTAATGTGTTAGAAAATTACATATTAACTAAACATGAAAATGTTAAAGAGTTTATGAATAGTAATGATCAATTATTTAAATAACTAATTATAATAATTTTGACAATTGTTGACACAAACTTAATTTTTGTTAATGGACTTTACATTCTATGTATTAAAAATTATATTATGGTTTCAGAGCAAGTTTAATCTAGATTATTAATTTTTCAGTTATCCATCTGAAAGTTTAGTCTCAGCGGGCCGATCCGATTACTACTACTTTTACTTCAATTGATAACTAGATGTTCAGTCCTAATTATACTAGTTATTTTAGCAATGATTGACTTAAGTCTAATTTTTATTAAGTGTCTCTATATTTTACTCATATTAAAAATTTTAATATAAGGAAGTGGAGACAAAATACATCTATAGAAGAACGTCATCATTTATCAGGCCTCCTTCCACCTACCGTAGTACCGTACCCGTTCTAGTTATCTTTGTTGCACCCTCATCAGAAAACGTTCGAGTTTTCGTCAACCATGTACACCTTCCTAGGGTTTTGTACATTTGTATTTGAAGTTCAGGATGTTAAAAGAGAAAAAGGGAAAAAAGTTGGAAAAAAAAGTCATTCTATAAGTCGTTAGCAGAAATGGTAGACCATTAAAGGAATTCAGAATGGAGAATTACATTGTTGAATAGATTGAGAATTATAAGCCTAACGTGGATCCAACTTTTTTTTAATTAATTTTAAGTTATTGGTATGTTAAATGATTTATTTAAAATATATAATATTTTACAATGATTAAAAAGTTATATTGATTTGGCTGGTTTACAATTGAACTTTTCGGTTTAAATTTTAACTTGTCGGTTCGATTTATTTTAATAATTCATGTTGTTAAAAACTGATTAATTTATTAATTAATCAATCAGATTTTATAAATTAATGTTATTATAAATTAAAATAAATCAATTAAAATTTATTTAATAATTTATTTTTCAATTAAAATTTAAATTCTTCAATAAATAAGAAAAATATGTTTCGATCATATTTTGACTTCTTTAATTTATTTACTCTTTAACCGATTTTACAACGATCTAATACCAATTGAACCTTTTAAATCTTAAATATCTTGTTTTACTAATTTAACTTTCAGTTTAATTTTTAAAATATTGATAATTTACATGTTTAAATAATAACGTATTTATTCATTAATAATATAAATTGCTCATTTATAAAAATTTGACTGAATTGTTAATTTCAAAGTCAAAGCTTTCCGCGTTCTGCGGGAAAACGTGTCTAATATTTCAGGCTCTCCATAATATTCTTTGACTTGAAAATCAATAGGAATTAAACAATCAAAGTTGTGTTGATATTCCACCAGCGTATGGTATTACATATTAGAAAGAAAAGAATTAAGAGGAGGCCTGAAGAGCTCATATCTTAAAATTAAAAGTTTAAAGCATGTTTGGTCTCACTTTTATTTTAATATTTAAAATTTTAGTTCTAAATTCAGTAAATAAACTTTTTTATAAGAGAAATTATTTTTAACAATAATAAGTATTTGGTAATTGAGTTATATTAAAAACATAAATTTCAGAAAGAATGTCAAAATTTTTGCGTATTTAATTATTAATTTAAATAAAGAGGAGGCTTGAAGAGCTCATATCTTAAAATTAAAAGTTTAAAGCATGTTTGATCTCACTTTTATTTTAATATTTAAAATTTTAGTTCTAAATCCAGTAAATAAACTTCTTTATAAGAGAAATTATTTTTAACAATAATAAGCATTTGGTAATTGAGTTATATTAAAAACATAAATTTTAGAAAAGAAAGTCAAAATTTTTGCGTATTTAATTATTAATTTAAATAAAATATAATGAATTAATTATTCACAGATATTAAGAAAGATTATTTAAGATATAATAATGAAATTATTTAATTGATTCAGAAATTATATATTTAATTTTTATTCGATTATTATCAATAAGAAATTGTAATTATATTAACAATCAATTAAAATTTTTATTTTGGTTTTAAAAATAAAAACTATAAAAATCACTACATAAACTATAACAGATAGATAGCAACAGAAAACATTTTTGAATAAATCTTCATTTTCTTCTTTAGAAAGATTGGTACTATTTTAGTATTCAAAGTTTGTATCTCTGATCCTCATTTCTTATAAAAAATATGGAGTAAGTAGATAAGTTTTATGACGTTTCATATCAAGATGGCTTTAAATTATAAGGAGACTGGAGAAGTTTATAAAACATGACTACTAATCAACTATTAGGTTGTATAAAAATTAAGTTGTTATGCATAGTAATTTTTCGTGCAATGTTAGGTCAAAGACAAACTGTACGACAAGCTCGATTGAGAGAGCGTAGATAGGAGGAATTGAACACCTAACCTTTTGATCTCATATATTTCTACTCTACTAACTCAACTACCTCTTAGAAGGTTGTGAACGAGATTATAATATTACGTAATATCAAAATTTTGTATTGAATAAGAATAAGGATATTGAATTAATTCATAAGTCTAAAGAATATGACTACTAATAAAATCTTATTTATGAAATTGTAAATAAGTTTGTAAAAATCAAAATGGAGTTGGTATTAAGTCATTGAAACCTCAATTTCATTTTTTTAAACTAAAATTTATGTGAACAAGGTTGTCTTGTCCTTTATGACATCCAGAACTTTAGCATTTATGCTGTTATGAACAAGCCCATGATCGGTGGAGTATCCACACTAGTGCGCAGAAGTAACAGGCCTAGGACTGATTCAAGAATGCTAAAAGGATTTGTTTGGAAGAACCATTCAGCAAATGCCAAGTCAGCAGAAGAGTAACAGCTCACGTGTTGGTCATGGGAATCTTCCTCATATGGAGAATGATTGCACCTAAATCTGTTATGTTATTTACTATGATAGTACAAATTTTCTCTCTCTCACCTGTACTCGGCTTTTGTCATCCCCTTCCTTCTCTTTTGCAGCTTTATTTCCTTTTAGTTCTTCCAAATCTGTAATTGTTGTGAGAAAGTTACCAATTGCAGCGAAACCCTTTTGTCTTATTTGCCTTGTTGAGTTTATTTACTGTTTCATTGAATCTTGAACCTTTCATTGGAGCTTTCATTGTTCTCTGTTAAGATGACAGAGCATAACACACGTCTTAAGGTGTTAGATGACAACATGAAATCCATGGCCGAAGCTCAGACTGGGTTACGCCACGATGTTGATGGCCTTACTATTGCCTTCGAAAAATAGCAACGGTTGTTGCAATAGGTTATTGGGCATCTTTCATCGTTGCAAACCCAGCATAGAGCTCCTGAAACGAAGAGTGGTACTTTGACAGGCGAGAGTTCCACTCCTCTAGGCCGACATAAACCAGCGCCGGTACAGATGGCTCGATTTTTTGTTTTGAATCCTGATCGGTGGGTTTTACAAGCTAAGAGGTATTTTGAGTTTTGTGATATTCAACATGAAGATCGAGTCCCTATTGCATCTTTTTATTTTGATGATGTTGCTTCAGATTGGTATGACTGGATGTATAAGAATAGGCAACTCACAGGTTGGTCTACCTTTTCCGCCGCCGTTCTTCAACGTTTCCGGCAACATGACTTAGAAGAGCCGGAGGGGCTCTTGGCCAAATTGCAGCAGACATCCACCGTGAGTGACTATCGATCACGATTTGAGGCCATCACAAATCATACTATTTTCTTACCAAGCCAATTCTTAACCCACTGCTTCATCTCAGGCCTTTGGCCCGACATTACGCATTCAGTTTTAGTCCATAAGCCCAACAACTTGGACGAGGCTATGCACTTGGCTCTTTTATATGAACAACGTGTGGCATTAGAGAAGGGCCTTCTTAAACCCACGTTAGGAAATAGTAAGCCTCTTTTACTCACAACAAAATCAAATCCCCACTTCCAAAATTCCCAATGCTCAAATCCACCTGCTCCCAACCCTAACCCTAACACTGCAACCTTACCCGGTGAACCAAAGTCCCATTCCGCCGCCTTACCCCAACCGAAGCTACACAGCATCGCACCCAGGCCTGTGTTATCATTGTGATGAAAAGTATACCTGGGATCACAAATGTAAAGCCAAGCCTCAGTTACTTTTGTTGGAAGAGGAATATGACCCACATGACCCAATTGAACACATCACCCTGGCTCCACCAAACAAACCCGACACAGTCGACCCGTCTCTTGAATCACCAGAACAAACCCACTCTGTAATTTCATATAATGCATTAGCTGGTGGTTGTGCTGCATCGACACTATGTTTTTAGGGAACAGTTAATGGTCGTTCGGTACAAGTGTTGCTCGACGGTGGGAGCACGCATAACTTTATTTAGACAAGAGTCGCAAAGTTTTTGAATATGATAGTTATCGCAACACCACACTTCTCGGTGTTAGTTGACAGTGGCGAGAAATTCATTTGCATGGGCATGGTTCAATAGGTGCCCTTAATTATCCAGGGCAACGAAATCAAAGTTGATTTGTATGTGTTACCAATCCAAGGCTAGGATATGGTATTCGGGGTGCGTGGTTATCCACTTTAGGTCTAGTGATGACGGACTACATTACTGCGATCTTCGAGTTTGATTATAATGGTGAGAGGATTACGTGGAGGGGTGAAACATCGATTCCGATTCAGCAAGTGCAATTCCATGGGTTAAGGCGTTTACATAAGCAAAATGCCGTTGTTGCTTATTTTCGGCTTGAGTTAATTCCTCAGGAGCCACCTTCAGCACAGAGTCACGCTTCTGATTTATCCTAATTGCTTAGCCAATTTGTTGATGTGTTTCAGAAACCACATGGGTTGCCACCGTCGCGATATTGTGACCATGCCATACATCTCTTACCTCAGAGTAGTCCGGTCAATGTGAAACCGTACTGTTACCCTCATTTTCAAAAATAGGAAATGGAACGGCTAGTTGCTGAAATGCTTCGAGATGGAATTATACGACCAAGTACGAGCCCATTTTGTTCCCCGATTCTTCTTGTACAAAAGAAAGATGGAACGTGGCGTTTCTGTGTTGATTATTGAGCATTGAACGCGGTGACAATCCGAGACAGATTCCTTATTCCCTCCATCGACAAACTCTTTGATGAACTTTTTTGGGCCCGATTCTTTATTAAACTCGATCTGCTTGCTGGGTATCATCAGATCAGGGTCTGGGCTGGTGATGAAACTAAAACAGCCTTTCGCACGCATGATGGGCATTACGAGTTTCTCGTCATGTCATTTGGTCTCACGAACGCTCCATTCATGTTCCAGCGTCTAATGAATGCTGTTTTTTGCCCTTATCTTCGAAGGTTCGTGCTAGTTTTTTTCGATAATATTCTGGTTTATAGCTCGTCTTGGGATTTGCATTTGAAGCATTTGCGTATTGTGCTTACTACCTTGCGTGAGCAGCAGTTAGTTGTAAAGCAGACTAAGTGTGTTTTTGACCACACTTCTGTTGCCTATCTCAGACATATAATTTCTCAATAGGGCGTGGAGGTGGATCCTGCGAAAGTGAAAGCCATTCAAGTATGGCCACTTCCTCGTACTGTAAAGGAAGTTTGTGAGTTCCTTGGGCTAGCAGGTTACTACAGACGATTTATTAAGCAATTTGCTAATATTGCAGGCCCTTTGATAGACTTGCTCCGCAAGGATAATTTCCTTTGGTCAGATGCTGTTACTAATGCTTTTGAACATTTGAAGAAAGTTTTGAGTACTGCACCGGTGTTATTATTACCAGATTTTGGCAAACCTTTTACACTAGAAACAGACGCTTCAGGCCAAGGAGTTGGGGCCATATTGTCACAAGGTGGCCATCCTATTGCTTACTTCAGCCAGCAACTAAATGCTCGAATGCTTCAAGCCTCGACTTACCAGAGGGAAATGTTTGCTATTACACAATCAATTGCAAAATGGAGACAGTACTTGTTAGGCAGAAAAATCACCATCATGACAGATCAACAACCATTAAAGAACCTCACTGATCAAGTCATTCAAACCCCCGACCAACACAAATGGCTTGGCAAATTGATTGGTTATGATTTCGATATAGTTTATCACCCTGGGAAGTTGAATAATGCAGCGGATGCTCTATCTCGAGTCACTTCATCTTAGTTCATGGCTATTTCTTAGATTGACTTTGACTTGATTTCAGAATTGAAAGTGGCTAATGCCACAAATATAGAGCTATTAACTATCCAGTAAAGAGTGTTGCAAGATCCAATGGGTGCCTCTGGGTTCGTATTTAAGGATGGGCTGTTGTTGTATAAAGGGCGTCTGGTTCAGCCTTCTGATTTGCCACTGCGTTTACAGCTATTGAATGAGTTCACTTATCTCCAATTGGAGGGCATGCAGGTATTACACGAACTTTGCATCGCTTATCTTCCAATTTTTTCTGGCAGTCCATGCGGAAAGATGTTAAGAATTTTGTGAGTACTTGTTAGATATGTCAACAGATGAAAACCACTAATTTGTATCCTAGTGGTCTGTTGCAGCCATTACCGGTCCCTAACCAAGTGTTTGAAGGGATTTCGATGGATTTTGTTATTGGTTTGCCTACTTCTAAAGGCAAGACTGTTATCATGGTAGTGGTTGATTGTTTATCTAAATATGGCCACTTTATTGGCTTGCCAACGAACTTTAATAGTGTGATGGTAGTTGCTGTATTTGTTCAGGAAATTATCCATTTGCATGGCATACCAAAGGATATTGTAACTGGCAGAGATGTTCTCTTTATGAGTGAATTTTAGAAAGAGATTCATCGATTGCAGGGCTTTGAGTATGAGTACATCTTATCACCCTCAATCTGACGGCCAAACCGAGGTATTGAATAAGTGTTTAGAAATGTATTTGCACTGCTATGTCTTGGATAATCCATCTTCTTGGATGGTGATGTTACCAGGGGCAGAATTTTGGTATACTTCTACATTTCAAACTGCAGCTCAAATGACTCCTTTTGAAATTTTATATGGACGTCCTCCACCAGCTATTCCTCATTATGTTCATGATTCCAGTAATAATTCCTTGGTGGACAGTCAGTTGCAAGATAGAGATAGAGTTTTTTTGGTGTTGAAAGATAACCTCAAGAAGGCTCAGAATCATATGAAACATTTTGCTGATCGAAAGAGAACTAAAGTTCGTTTGCTGTGGGTGATTGGGTCTACATCAAGCTGCAGCCCTTTCGCCAACATTCTGTGCGTTTGCAACGGCACACTAAATTGGGAAGGAGGTACTTTGGTCCTTACAAAGTCATTGAACGTATAGGTTCAGTAGCATATAAACTTGAATTACCAGAAGCAGCTAAACTGCATCCTGTCTTTCATGTGTCCCTCTTGAAGAAATGTCTCATTAATCTAGACCAGCAAATCACACCACTCAACCTGGTTGACTCCAACGCTACTTTGCTGTTGTAGCCAAAATCTATTCTGCAGAAACGCTTCATTCAGCATGCTCGACTCATGACAGAACAGTGGCTGGTTCATTGGGAGGGTCTGTCTATAGAAGAGGCAACATGGGAAGAGAAAGACCACTTGCTGCAGTTGTTTCCCAACCTAAACCTTGAGGACATAGTTATTGTTCAAGGGGAGAGTGATGTTATGAACAAGCCCATGATCGGTGGAGTATCCACACCAGTGCGTAGAAGTAACAGGCCCAGGACTGATTTGAGAATGCTAAAAGGATTAATTTGGAAGAACCATTCATCAAATGCCAAGTCAGCAGAAGAATAACGGCTCACGTGTTGGTCATGGAAATCTTCCTTATATGGAGAATGATTGCACCTGAATCTGTTATGTTATTTACTATGATAGTACAAATTTTCTCTCTCTCACCTGTACTCAGCTTTTATCATCCCCTTCCTTCTCTTTTGCAGCTTTATTTCCTTTTAATTCTTCTAAATCTGTAATTGTTGTGAGAATGTTACCAATTGTAGCGAAACCTTTTTGCCTTATTTGCCTTGTTGAGTTTATTTAAATCTTGAACCTTTCATATGCATTTGGCGAAAGCCAATAAATTACTTACTCTCCACTCCCCCGATCTTCAGGATTCATGTAAGAACATCAACTTATTTATTAGAGGGTACAGTACGTATTTCTGTGATTCATTAAATCCCTCAATGAGACAATATGTGATGGTACAAGCGATGGCGACCTCGGACCAAGAAGTTGTCCACAAACCTGCTCCATTGTTGGTCGAGAATGTGGGTGAAAGCATAGGCATGCCAGTGCGATGTTGGCCACGAGGACCAAGCTTTAAGCAACTTCTTGATGGTTGTTGGAATAGAAGAGTCGTGAATCTAGCATATCTTTGAACATTATAGATGGACAATCTCGTAGTAGTGTTATTGTGGAAACAAAGTCTTCTTGATGTCTCCCCATGATTGTTTCTAGCACCACCACTCCAAAGCTAAATTAAAGACGTCGCATTTCTTGTTCACAGCCATCGTGTAAGCAAACTCCGAAGTGTTAAATGTTATTCCAAAGTTGTAGCATCACTCTCCTATTGTTTGACCAAGGCCTAGCTAGTTTGTTAGTAATTTGTTATTAATGTTTGTTGTGATCTCTAGTTAGTAGCAAGTCAGGTTCCAGTCATGGTCCATGTTTATGTTGCAGTTGAGCTTTCATAGAAGTCAGTTGTGTATTTGGATCCTATATATAGGAATCTTGAGTCTTTATGTTAATAGCATTTTTGAGCAATAACAGCTTGGATTCTCCAAAGCTTTCCCATCTCTGCTTCTGCAGATTTCTGTTTTAGTTCTATATCTAACATTATGTGGTACCAGAGCTAGGAACGACATGTCTAGGCATAGAAGTAAAAGGTATTTGTGAAATCAAAGAGTCATGGCAGCTAATGGAGTATCTTGATAAGTCAAATTATTTGTAGATGATTTTGGGATGAATTGAATTTAATTTGACTTATTTCTTTATAGATTT
>JANIJH010029710.1:0-11194 GCA_024520975.1 Erythroxylum areolatum | reverse complement strand
AAGAGGAAACAGTCATTAAAAAAAAAGCCAATTGAATTTCCATGAAAGGAAGGGCAAAGAAGGATTTGGTTATGGTAGGAATGTGGGTATTACCGACTGGCTTTTATTTTAACACTATTCCCGTAGCACTTTCTTGAATAGACCTGAATTTTTTCCTATGTTTCTCTCTTCTGTATGCCTTTGTGAAGCATGATTTCTAATTACTACGATTGGTGTAAGTAGTCAAAGGCTTGTAGCGAGGGTTTTTGGGTTTGAATAGTTCGGTACTAGCTCTCAGGAATCGTAGATGGTACCTTTGCCCTATGTGATTTTTGGCACAAGTACTAACATGAGTAGAGCTTGGATAGTCAAGGTCTATCAATTTGAAAGCTAATTCCCTAACACATGGAGAATCAAGCCTAGTAGACTACATAAATGGGGAATTCGCAATGGAGCTAGTCCTATTCCTTATTAGATTTAATTATTGGTGTTCTTAATGTAATAGAGTGTAGATATTGACAAAAAGGATTATATAATTTTAAATTGTTGGTTTCTGACTTATCAATGAATTGTGTTACATAAAAATGGATTGTATTGGATGAAAATGAATTGTGTATGATTTTGATATATGTCTTCATTTATTGTTACAAATTAATGGAAGGAAGTTTAAATACTCCTGATCAAGCTGCTTTAGGAAGATACAATGATCCAGCTTGGGCTCATGCTGCATTGGTCCCAAGTATGAAGAACCATACAATTTGCTTATTTTGTAACAAATATTTGAAAAGTAAAGGAATCACCCGATTGAGGAAGCATTTAGCTGGGGTTAAAGGAGATGTAGAACCTTATAAAAAAGGAAGTTATGATGTGAAGTGACAAATGAAAACATTGCTTGAAGAATATCAACATGAGAAATATAGAAGGGAAAGGTTGGATTTTGAAATTGGTTATGGAAGTTCGTTTGCTAGTTTTCATAGTGATTATGAAAATATTGAAGGTGGTAGTGATAGTGGTAATGGTAGTATTCTATCCCAGGCCTAGGAAGAAGTGAATGTTACACCTAGACCTAATGTGACGAAAAGAAGAAGGCAGGTGAGTAGTTTTTTTGCACCATGAATAACTCCTTAATAGATTTTTTGCACCGCGAATAACTCCTAAAACTCAACCTTCAATTTATAGTGCAATGCAATCAAGAGATGCGACTTACAATGTCGATATGGCAGTAGGTAGATGGTAACATGATACAATCTCATCATTTAATGCTTTTCAGTCTTATTATTATCTACCTATGGTGGATGCAATAGCCTCTTATGGTCTGGGAAACAAAACTCCTGAGATTGATGACTTAAGAGGTAAACTTTTAAGTTGCTCAGTTAATTAAATTAAAAGTTGTTTGGTTGAAAGAAAAGTGAATTAAGTTATTTTTAGGTGTTCAATCATGTATGATGTTTGGACAAATAAGAGACAAAGCCTATTATTAATTTTTTTGGTTTATTCTGCAAATGAATTAATATTTTTGAAGTCTATTGATGCATCTAACCTTATTAAAAACACTAATACTTTATTTGAGATATCTAATGAAGTTGTGAATGAAGTGGAGCCAAAAAAATTTTTAAATTCATTATTGACAATGATTTCGCTTATAAAGCGGCAAGAAGAAAGTTACATAATGGATATAATTCTTTTTTTAAACTCCTTCCACTACACATTGCAATGACCTAGTGCTGGAGAATATAACATATCCTAGGTATTTTCCTATTATTGATGAGATTATGTAGAAAGCTAAAAAAGTCACCAAGTTCATAAATAATCGTGCATAGGTGTTGAATTTAATGAGAAAGGAATTTATCAATGGTAGAAATTTGTGTTGTTCTGGTGTGACAAGATTTGCAATAAATTTCTTATCACTTCCGTCTTTTGTTTCGATGAAGAAAGAGTTAAGACAAATATTTACAAGTGATAAGTGGGTTGTATTTCAATATGCTAGGTCTAATACTAGATTAGAGGTCTCCAGCATTATACTGGAAGATAGAGAATTTTGATCTCAATGTCAATTTGTTATCTGAGTTTGTAAGCCTTTGGTGAGAGTGTTTTGATTGGCTGATAGTGAAGAAAAGCCAACAATGAGTTTTTTTAAGATGCTATGGAAAGGGTGAAGGAAGCAATCAAGACCCATTTGAAACATAGGCCTTCTTTATATACATCATATCTTGCGATCATTAATGAGAGATGTGAAAGGTAACTTTCTTCTCTGTTGTTTGCAGATGGGGCATTTTTTAATCCTAGCATATATTTCAAACCAGATTTTATAAAGAAACTTGAAGTTAGTAAAAGAATGTTATTCACTATTACAACAATTGTTGGCCATGAAATGATGCAAGATCCCTTAAGCTCATAAATTGAGCTTTATAAACAGTCTTTTGGAGATTTTGAATTACCGATTGCTATTTGACAAAGAACAAAACTGTTTCCAAGTATTTGTTGTTTCCTTTTTCTTATTTGTTGAAAATTAATCATCACTTTATTTTGTTTGTAACTATATTTTTGTTATCTTACGACTTACAGTTTCTTGGTGGGATCAATTCGAAAGTAGTATTCCAGAATTGTAAAGGTTTCCAATTCAAATTTTAAGTCAATGTATAAGTGCAATAGACTGTGAACGGAGCCGGAGCATATTTGAATGTATTCATTCCAAGAAAAGGAATACATTGAAGCATAAAAGATTGAATGACTTGGTATTCGTTGGTTACATTTTAAAGCTTCTGGATTTTGTTTTCTCTTGGCTAGATTGATTACTAGCTTGTTCTTACATATCTTTTAAGTTGCTTTTTTAATGCAGGTCCTCGAATTACAATTCCTCGGAGTCTTCGGTGGGCTGGATGCGGGGCCAATCCTATAAGTTCAACCACTACTCTGCTAGTTCGTCTATTTAGTCTTGAATGCGAGTCGCAGAATATAGCTGCTTATGACAATAAAAAGTAGTAATAACAGACCTTAGTTTTTCATGAAGATTGAATTGAGATGTTTGTGACCAATATAGGTTTATGAAATCATGGTTAACCTGCTTCTTACTCCCCGTGAATATGTTGCCTAAGATGTTCAATCAGACTATTCTTACAATCTGGATTTGTGAACTTGTACATGAGAAAGAATTTGCCCAGTCCACGTGTAGCTTTGAAATGGCTGATTCATTGGTGGGTTAAAAGGTAACTAGATATGTTAACATGGTCAATATAACTTGATGCAGTGGAATTGGTTGCACATTTGTTAGGATAATCCATACAAATGTAATGTCCACTTCAAACAGGTGATCATGATACCGTTTTTTCCAAATATGGGTAGAATTCGAATTGGTTATCTTTTGAATGTGAACTGAGTAAATGGTCGGATACTTAATAGTTTACAAATCACATTCTTCATAAATTATTAGATGAGCAACAAGTCAAAATTAGAGTACAAACTTGATCCAATTTAGTAATGACAATGAGTTTGAATCGTAACTCTGTCATCGATTTCGTGGTTCGAGATTAGTTAGAAGCTTAGTTGGATTTAGGCTGGGATTGAAATGACACTATTTTGTTATAAATAACCAAAACTATAACAATTAAGCTTATTAATAGTTTTTTTCTAATTAAACTTCAAATTAAGGAAAGTCTCTTTTAATTATAATTTTTAATTATTTAATTATATTTTATTTTTAATTAATTTTATAATTAAAATTTTTAAACCTTAAATTTTTAAATTTTTTAATTAAACTTTTATTGTAAATTTTAAAACGATGTTTAGAGCACAAAAAAGGGTACACGTTGCTCTTGCCAATGGCACGCACATTCGCACGAGACATTTCAGACATCTAAATCCATCACAGAGGAATAGATCACATGCTCTAGATACTGTTCTCTTCTCGCCTCCAAAGATCGTGATTATCTTCTTTCTTCTCGTGGAGCTTAGGTCCCTTTTTCTCCGTCTATCTCCATATACCTTTGAGCTCTCTTCATCTTCTTTTTCTCATTATAAAATGCTTCAAAGCTGAGATGATATGTTATTTTTAATTTGTTTTCTATTTATTTTCTTGAGATTTCTTCGTAAACTCCATAACTGTAAAGTTCTTCTACTTAGAGAGAGAGAGAGAGAGAGAGAGTTTCTAGATTTTGGTAGATATCTTTGCAAACTCCATAATTGCAAAGTTCCTCTAATTAGAGAGACAAAGAGATCAAGAGCTTCTAGATTTTGGTAGATTTCTTTGTAAACTCCACAAGTGCAAAGTTCTTCTGCTTAGAGAGAGGGGGAGAGAGAGATCAAAAGCTTCTAGATTTTGGTAGATTTCTACTTTGATACTTCTTCATATTTTCAGCTCTGATATTACATTTTTGTCAACCTTTTTTCTCTAGTGATAATTGTTTTTATTTTTATTTATAAGGTAATAATAATTTCCGTATTTATAACGTGAATAATGTGATGTAATTTTTATTTTCTGATTTTACGGAAACTTTTTCTGAAGTTTGGCAATTGTTTTATTATGAAATCTAATAATTACATCCTAACTGTTTGATAAAATGACAGAATGAGAGTACCAAGAACATGGCGTTTGAGTTATTTGTGCATTTTTTTGATTTCACTTCGTGTTAAGCTGTCCTTATCAGCTTGTTGAGACTTTTAAGCCATTGTTATTTGGTAGTTAGTATGAAGTCAAGGTGTGATAATTGCATCCTAACTTTTTGATTAAATGACGGAATGAGAGAATTAAGAGCCTGGGGTTTGAGTCACCTGTGCATTTTTACGATTTTGGTTAGTGTTAACTTGTTCTTGTCAGCTTGTTGAGACTTTTCAACCATTGTAGCAGGTGGGTTTTAGAGGACGTAAGTGTAATTTCCAAGGGCAAAAAACGGATGGCATTGAGGCATTTCTTTAGATTTTCTGATGGTGAGTTGATGAGGTCGGAAGCTAAGCCTTGCTCCAGACTGATGAGGCAAACAACAGGAATTTCTAGTGTTATAGGAGCTTTAAGGTTTTGGGTTCTTTGTAGATTGCATTATGGTATGTTCGCATCCTTCTGTCTTAAAATATGTATCTTTACTTGTTTATGTTGGTATTTGTTTCCAAATTAGCACAAGAGACTTTGCACAATCAAAGGTAGTTTGTTTGTGGAGCTAAACTAATTTGATAACCATAATCTCTATGATCAAGAGCATTTGGGTATCTAACAACTTCTTGAACAATCAAAGGTAGTTTGTTGGATGAGCTAAACTGATGTGATAATTATAATCTTTATGATCACGAGCATTTGGGTATCTATCAATTCCCGTACAGAACTAAAAAATCATACCTTAAACTTGATCCTAAAGATATGTTAAGCATATGCAAGCAGTACCATGAAATGTTTAAGCTTTTTTTATACCTCATTTTTCATGGCTTCCCTTTCCTGCATATGATCCAATTATCTGGTTTCTACCTTTTGAAATACGTGATCAAAATTTGTTTTCTCTTGGCTAGATTGTTTACTAGCTTGTTCCTACATATCTTTTAAGTTGCTTTTTTAATGCAGGTCCTCGAATTACGATTCCTTAGAGTCTTCGGTGGGTTGGATGCGGGGCCATTTCTATAAGTTCAGCCACTGCTCTACTAGTTCGCCTATTTAGTCCTGAATGCGAGTCGCAGAATATAGCTACTTATGACAATAAAAAGTACTAGTAGCAGAGCTTAGTTTTTCATGAAGATTGAATTGAGATGTTTGTGACCAACATAGGTTTTTGAAATCTTGTTTAAACTGCTTCTTACTCCCCATGGATATATTGCCTGAGATGTTCAATCAGAGTATTCTTACAATTTGGATATGTGAACTTGTACTTGAGAAAGAATTTGTCAAGTCCTTGTGTAGCTTTAAAGTGGTTGAATCATTGGCGGAGGTGGCTAGGTATGTTAACAGTGTCAATATAACTTGATGTGGTGGAATTGGTTGCACAATTGTTAGAATAATCCATACAAATGTAATGTCCAATTCAAACAGGTGACCATGGTACCTTTTTTTCCAAATATGTGTTCGAATTGGTTATCTTTTGAGTGTGAACTGAGTAAATGGTCGGATACTTAATAGTTTACAAATCACATTCTAAATAAATTATTAGATGAGTAACAAGTTAAAATTAGAGGGACGAACTTGATCCAATTTAGTAATGGCAATGAGTTTGAATCGTTGCTCTATTATCGATTTCGTAGTTCGAGATTAGTTAGAAGCTCAGTTGGATTTGGGCTAGGATTGAAATGACATTGTTTTGTTATAAACAATCAAAACTATAACAATTAATTTTATTAACCGTTTTTAATAAAACTTCAAATTAGGGAAAGTGTCTTTTAATTATATTTTTAATTATTTAATTATATTTTATTTCTAATTAATTTTTTAATTAAATTTTTTAAACCTTAAAATTTTATATTTTCTAATTAAAATTTTAATGCAAAATTTAAAATAATGTTTAAAGCGCATAGAAAAAGGGTACACGTTACTCTTGCCAATGCCACGCATATTCGCACTAGACCTTTCAGACATCTAAATCCAACACAAAGGAACAGGTCATATGCTCTAGATACGGTTCTCTTCTCGCCTACAAAGATTGCGATTATCTTCTATCTTCTCATGGAGCTTAGGTCCCTTTTTCTCTGTCTATCTCCTTATACATTTGAGATCTCTTCATCTTCTTTTTCTCAGTATAAAATGCTTTAAAGCTGAGAAGATAAGTTCTTTTTAATTTGTTTTCTCTTTATTTTCTTGAGATTTCTTCGTAAACTCCATAACTGCAAAGTTCTTCTACTTAGAGAAAGAGAGAGAGAGAGATCGAGAGCTTCTAGATTTTGGTAGATTTCTTTGTAAACTCCATAACTGCAAAGTTCTTCTAGTTAGAGAGACAGAGAGATCAAGAGCTTCTAGATTTTGGTAGATTTCTTCGTAAACTCCATAACTGCAAAGTTCTTATGCTTAGAGAGAGGGGGAGAGGGAGATCAAAAGCTTCTAGATTTTGGTAGACTTCTATTATAATGCTTCTTCATATTTTCAAGTTTGATATCATATTTTTGTCAACTTTTTCTCTAGTGATAATTGTTTTTATTTTTATTTATATGGTAATAATAATTTCCGTATTTATAACATGAATAATGTGATGTAATTTTTATTTTCTGATTTTATGGAAACTTTTTATTATGAAGTTTGGAAATTGTTTTATTGTGAAGTCAAAATCTAATAATTACATCCCAACTATTTGATAAAATGACAGACCAAGAGTACTAAGAACATGGGGTTTGAGTTACTTGTACATTTTTATGATTTCACTTCATGTTAAGTTGTTCTTGTCAGCTTGTTGAGACTTTTAAGCCATTGTTGTTTGGTAGTTAGTATGAAGTCAAGGTGTGATAATTGCATCCTAACTATTTTGATAAAATGACGGAATGAGAGAATTAAGAACTTGGGGTTTGAGTTACGTGCATTTTTACAGTTTTGGTTAGTGTTAACTTGTTCTTGTCAACTTGTTGAGACTTTTCAACCATTGCAACAGGTGGGCTTTAGAGGGAGCGTAAGTGTAAGTTCCAAGGGTGAAAAACAGATGGCATTGAGGCGTTTCTTTGGATTTTCTAATGGTGAGTTGATGAGGTCGAAGGCTAAGCCTTGCTCCAGACTGATGAGGCAAACAACAGGAATTTTTAATGTTGAAGGAGCTTTAAGGTTTTGGGTTCTTCATGTTATGTTTGCATCCTTCTGTCTTAAAATGTGTATTTTTACTTCTTTATGTTGGTATTTTGTTTCCAGATTAGCTCAAGAGTCCTTGCACAATCAACGGTAGTTTGTTTGTGGAGCTAAACTAATTTGATAATCATAATCTCTATGATCAAGAGCATTTGGGTATCTAATAACTTCTTGAACAATCAAAGGTAGTTTGTTGGATGAGCTAAACTGATGTGATAATTATAATCTCTATGATCACGAGCATTTGGGTATCTATTAATTCCTATACAGAACTAAAAAATCATACCTTAAACTTGATCCTGAGGATATGTTGAGCATATATAGGCAGTACCATGAAATGTTTAAGCTTTTTTTATACCTCATTTTTCATGGCTTCCCTTTCCAGCATATGATCCAATTATCTGGTTTCTACCTTTTGATATATGTGATCAAATTTTGTTTTCTCTTGGCTAGATTAATTACTAGCTTGTTACTACACATCCTTTATGTTGCTTTCTTAATGCAGGTCCTTGAATTACGATTCCTCGAAGTCTTCAATGGGTTGCATGCAGGGCCATTTCTATAAGTTCAACCATAGCTCTATTAGTTCTCCTATTTAGTCCTGAATGCGAGCCGCAGAATACAACTACTTATGACAATAAAAAGTAGTAGTAGTAGAGCTTAGTTTTTCATGAAGATTGAATTGAGATGTTTGTGACCAACATAGGTTTCTGAAATCTTGTTTAACCTGCTTCTTACTCCCCGTGGATATGTTGTCTGAGATGTTCAATTAGAGTATTCTTACAATTTGGATGTGTGAACTTGTACTTGATAAAGAATTTGGCAAGTCCTTGTGTAGCTTTGAAATGGCTGATTCATTGGAGGGTTAGAAGGTGACTAGATATGTTAACGTTGTCAATATTACTTGATACAGTGGAATTGGTTACACCTTTGTTAGGATAATCCATACAAATGTAATGTCCACTTTAAACAAGTGATCATGGTACCATTTTTTCCAAATATGGGAAGAATTCAAATTGGTTATCTTTTGAGTGTGAACTGAGTAAATGGTCGGATACTTAATAGTTTACAAATCAGATTCTAAATAAATTATTAGATGAGAAACACATTAAAATTAGAGTGACGAATTTGATCCAATTTAATAATGACATGAGTTTGAATCGTAGCATTGTTATTGATTTCATAGTTCGAGATTATTTAGAAGCTCAGTTGGATATGAGCTGGGATTGAATGACACTGTTTTGTTATAAATAACCAAAACTATAACAATTAATTTTATTAACAGTATTTTCTAATTAAACTTTAAGTTAAAGAAAATCTCTTTTAATTATATTTTTAATTGTTTAATTATATTTTATTTTTAATTAATTTTATAATTAACATTTTTAAACCTTAAAATTTTATATTTTTAATTAAACTTTTAGTGCAATTTTTAAATTGATGTTTAGAGTGCAAAAAAAGGGTACACGTTGCTCTTACCAATGGCACGCACATTCGCACGAGACCTTTCAGACATCTAAATCTAACACAGAGGAAAAGGTCACATGTTCTAGATACTGTTCTCTTCTCGCCTCCAAAGATCGTGATTATCTTCTATCTTCTCATGGAGCTCAAGTCCCTTTTTCTTTATCTATCTCCATACACCTTTGAGCTCTCTTCATCTTCTTTTTCTCAGTATAAAATGCTTCAAAGCTGAGATGATAAGTTCTTTTTAATTTGTTTTCTCTTTATTTTCTTGAGATTTCTTTGTAAACTCCATAACTACAAAGTTTTTCTACTTAGAGAGAGAGAGAGAGAGAGAGAGAGACTTTGGTAGATTTCTTTGCAAACTCCATAACTACAAAGTTCTTCTAGTTAGAGAGACAGATAGATCGAGAGCTTCTAGATTTTGGTAGATATCATCGTAAATTCCAAAATTGCAAAGTTCTTCTACTTAGAGAGAGGGGGAAAGAGAGATCAAAAGCTTCTAGATTTTGGTAGATTTCTACTCTGATGCTTCTTCATATTTTTAGGTATTACCATTTTGTCAACTTTTTTTCTCTAGTGATAATTGTTTTTATTTTTATTTATAAGGTAATAATAATTTCCGTTTTATAACGTAAATAATGTGATGTAATTTTTATTTTCTGAATTTTTGGAAACTTTTTCTTATGAAGTTTGGCAATTGTTTTATTATGAAATCTAATAATTACATCCTAACTATTTGATAAAATGATAGAACGAGAATACCAAGAACATGGCTTTTGAGTTACTTGTGCTTTTTTATGATTTCACTTCGTGTTAAGCTGTCCTTGTCAGCTTGTTGAGACTTTTAAGCCATTGTTGTTTGGTAGTTAGTATAAAGTCAAGATGTGATAAGTGCATCTTAACTTTTTGATAAAATGACAGAACGAGAGAATTAAGAACCTGGGGATTGAGTTACTTGTGCATTTTTACGATTTTGGTTAGTGTTAACTTGTTCTTGTTAGTTTGTTGAGACTTTTCAACCATTGCAGCCGATGGGCTTTAGAGGATGTAAGTGTAATTTCCAAGGGTGAAAAACAAATGGCATTGAGGTGTTTCTTTGGATTTTCTGATGGTGAGTTGATGAGGTCGGAAGCTAAGCCTTGCTCCAGACTGATGAGGCAAACAATAGGAATTTTTAGTGTTGGAGGAGCTTTAGGGTTTTGTGCTCTTTATGGTATGTTCGCATCCTTCTGTCTTAAAATGTGTATTTTTACTTGTTTCTGTTAGTATTTTGTTTCCAGAGTAGCTCAAGAGTCTTTGTATAATCAAAGGTAGTTTGTTTGTGGAGCTAAACTAATTTGATAATCATAATCTCTATGATCAAGAGCGTTTGGGTATCTAACAACTTCTTGAACAATCAAATGTAGTTTGTTGGATGAGCAAAACTAATGTGATCATCATAATCTCTATGATCATGCACATTTGGGTATCTATCAATTCCCGCACAGAACTAAAAAATCATACCTTGTACTTGATCCCAAGGATATGTTGAGCATATGCAGGCAGTACCATGAAAAGTTTAAGCTTTTTTCTACCTAATTTTTCATGGCTTCCCTTTCCTACATGTAATCCAATTATCTAGTTTCTACGTTTTGATATACGTGATCAAATTTTGTTTTCTCTTGGCTAGGTTGATTACTAGCTTGTTCCCACACATATTTTAAGTTGCTTTCTCAATGCAGGTCCTCGAATTACGATTCCTCGGAGTCTTCGATGGGTTGGATGCGGGGCCATTTCTGTAAGTTCAACCATTGCTCTGCTAATTTGCATATTTTTAAGGCCCCAAAATATACCCTAGTTGAAATAATACATGTTTATGAAAATACATGTGTGATAGGAGTTAGAATTTTGCTACGATTAGAATATGAAAGACTTATGACTTGAATTTTTGATCAAATGGATTATAGTGAGTAAATTGGAATTAATTGATACCATTAGAGAATTGAAGTATTTAAATGCATATTTATATTAGGA
>JANIJH010029657.1:0-11196 GCA_024520975.1 Erythroxylum areolatum | reverse complement strand
CGATTCGCTTTGTGATCCGATTTGCATTTCGCTTCGCTTTGAAATTTCGATGCGACATTTCCGTTTCCATGCGCTTTTGTTTCCTCCGTTCTTCGTTTTCTGGTTGGGATCCGGTTCCCGGATCGGGTCCCAACAGGACCATTAGCCTATAGGTTAGTGTTGCCATCGGAGTTATCACAGATACATGATGTCTTTCATGTTTCCATGTTCAGGAGATATAGATCGGATCCATCTCATATCATTTAGACCACTGAGGTTCAGTTGAGAGACGATCTGAGTTATGAGGAGACTCTAGTTGAGATATTGGACACCAAGGAAAAGGTCCTTAGGAACAAGACAGTTCAACTAGTAAAACCTTTGTGGAGAAACCATTTAGTGAAAGAGGACACATGGGAGCGTTTGGAAGCCATGAAAGAGAAGTATCCTCAACTCTTCAATGAATCAGGTAAGAATTTCAAGGACGAAATTCTTTTAAGAGGGAGAGAGTTATTAGCCCCCAAATTTTTTTCTTGATGAATAAGCATGATTTTAATTTATTATAAGGTTTGATAGATTAATTTTGGAGTAATTAGTATGTCAATGATTGAAGGATTTATTGCTTGGAATGATGGAATTTAAGTGTTAATGTTGTAAGAATGTATCAAGGGAAAAATTGGCAAGTCACTTAAGGTTAAAAGATATAAGGCTTATATTGGAGGGCAAAAGGGACATTTGATGATTATTAAGAGTATAAATTAGAAGAAGAAAAATTGTGAGAAGAGAGGAAGAAGGGGAGTGTCGTGGAAGGAGAGGAAAAAGAAGAGAAAAGCTAGGGTTTGGAGATTCTTGAAGAGTTTGAAGAATTTGAAGCTTCAGCAAGTAAGTTATGCTTTAAATTTCATGGGTTTGGTTAAATGAAACTCAAATGTAGCTTAATATGTGTGGGAAGTTGTTGATGAATGATATAGGCAAGTGTTCTCTTTTAGGGTTAATGATCAAAAATAGACTATGGTGTATTTATAAATGATATTAGGTTGAAAATGAAGTAGAAGAGATTTTTTTTGGGTTAAGATGGGTTATATGTGAAAGATGGGAAGCAAAAAGATGAGAAATGTCGTAAAACATGTTCTCGGAGCATGTTTCTGGACAAGTTCGCCGTGGCAAACTCAACTTTCCTACATAGAACATGCTTTTGTATTTGGCCATAACTTTTTGTGTAGTTATCCAAATGGGATAATTTTTTATTTGGTGTAAACTAGAGACATAGGGATATAATTTGTTTGATGAAATGGAGTTTTATCTAAGTCTCTAAGGATCTCAATTTTTGAAGGGAAGTTGAATATAGAATGCTGTTTTAGTATAGGGATAGCCCGAAAATGATTAGGGCATAACTTTTAGAGTACTGAAAAAATTGAATGATTTTGGTGTCATTAGAAACTTAAGACAATGAGGAACATCTTCTAGAAGGAAGTGTTATCAAATCTCTTCATTTACCTAATCAGAATGTTCATGAGAAAATTGACCCGAAGGTTGGGACATTTGGAAGAGTTTGAGTATTTAGAATTTATCTTAGTAAATATGCAATATAGTGCTCTCAAATTAGAATTCCTATTGAATTGGGATTTTTTTATTGTTAAAGGAAATTAAGAAGGGAATCAAGGAACGCAAGAGGATCAAGAGGAGAGGCATCTTTGAACCAGGTTTGAGCATGGCTTTCAAGGTGGGTTACAGTTTTATAACTAAGTAATAGGCCATAAATGTTTTCTTTCAAATGATAGAAATAAATGGTTTCAACTATATCATGAATGTAACTCTTTAAATGCTTTGAAAAAGTGTTATGTGTTTAGTGTGAGCATATTGTGTTGATCAATTATGAAAATAATATGAAAATGATTTTTGAAAAGATACCATGTTTGAAAAATCAAGTTTTGAAAAAGTGCCATTTTAGGCAACAAGTTTACAAGTTATGAACTATATGTTATGTGGGTTTGGTGTCCATTCTATATGTCAAGTGTACTTAAACTAAAGGCTTCTCCCGCCTGCCCACTAGTGGCATAGAATTCCTTCATAGACTCCCTCATGTTTACGACTACACAAAACTACTATGTGGGATTGCATTAGTTCGTTCTATTCACGACTACACAGGATCATTATATGGGAATATGTTAGTTCTTTCTCTTTATGGACCTTCCAAACTATTTTGATGTACTTATGTGCTCATGATATGTTGACAAGATTGATGCATATCTGATTTTCATTATTGAGAATTTGGTTGAGAATTTGAGAAATATGTGCTTTGTGATTAAATGTGAATTTTGTTACAATGGAAATAAGTATTTTAATGGTTTTACTTATTACTAGTTATAAAATTATTACCCACGAGCTTTAAGCTCACCCCCTCCCATTTCGTCCCATCTTTAGGCGAGGAGCAAGAGATCGGGTAGGTCAAGAGTTACGACATCACTCCTAATTAGCATACTTTTGTATTTTTAAGTTAGATTTTTGAGAATTTAAGGCTTTAGTTGCATTTCAAGTATATTTTTGTATTTTTGGATTATGAAGAAAATGATGTATTTGTGGCTTGAAATGCCATTAAAGCTTTGTAAAACTCTTACTTTTGATATTAATGAAATATGTGTTTGTATTTGTCTATGATTTTTCTTATTTTCGCAAAGTATCCGATTATGGAAATGAGATTAAGATTTTGAGAAATTATTTAAGGTTAGGTTCTTATCCATTTTGTTTTGGGTTGAATTGATGAATGTGGTTGAAGGCATTTTTTTAAAGTTGGCTTTTAGTAAGATAGGTAGTTGTGGGTTTTCACCATGACGACAAAGGAAATTATGTTTTTCTCGTGGTGACTTTGCCATGGCGAAATTATACTTGTCTCAGTGATGAAATTTACCTGAAGGGTCATTGAAGTTTTCTCGCATATGTTAGCAGCGAAGCCCGTTTATGCTTCCGAAAGGATGTTTCTTTTAAATTTTGAAATTCTCAGCCTTCCTCCACGCTCAGGCTTCATGATTCCATATTTGATGTTGGGCTTCAAAAACGGGGTCGAACAGTTCAACAACTGAAAGTTAACCAAAAACAATTCAATCATAGTGAGAAACATCTAGGTTAACTCATAGTATACTTTAGAAAAGCTATTTCCTTGATGATCTGGCAATGTTTGGCTATTGACGATTACCATGAATGTTTATCGTCATGCATACACATATAGCTCACAAATCACTAACTTGGTTAATCATATGATTATTCAATCATTCATATATATTTATGACATGTTTCAATGCATGCTCAATTGACTTTCTGGGTATGTATTCATATACAAAGATCTTGACCATTCAAATATTATAACTTGTATATTACCACTTTGCATTTAGATTTATACCTTGAGTAAGTTTGATTACTCTAAAATTCATCAATCATACATTTATTCAATTCTCATTCATACTTTCCTCATGTTCATCAATGCTCATTCATTCATGCCTAATACACATTACTCATATCCTTAAGATTATGTTAAACTCTTAATGTTTAGATTTTGATACTTTGATATCAAAACAATCCATTCCTTCAGTTATGACATCAATTAACAATATAAACTTATCAAGCTTTTAACTAATTACTAAAACAGCAATCTAAGTTCATTTCAAGCCCCAATCAAATCCAAATCCACCAAAGTAAAGTGACTTATCCTCATGTGGTTCAATAATTACACAAAATAGAAAATTTTCATTTCAAAGCAATGACCATGATTGTGTAGGTTCCCACGATCATAGGATGAGTGCCCCGATGTGCACTATCCAATTTCCCTCAATTCTCCACGAATTTCATCTACTTAGGATTATCATTAACACTTTAAATTATCTAGGATTTATACTCTCAAAAGCTACTTCAATTTGTGTTAAAATAGCTTCCATATTGGTTACATAAATCTCACAAAACTCTACTCATTTGTTTCTTCACCATTAATTTTCTAACATCATACATGTTGTCCTAACTTTTCTAAATTCAAGAACACTTCAATGACACCTATATTTAGTATGAATTTAGCTTCATTTGTACTTTAAAGCTCAACCTAATTCATCCATATAATAGCCTATAACCTACTATTTTCATCCATCAAAACAAACACAAAAAACTACCATTCATGCATCATTTTTCTAGCACTCATTTAATGCCAATATCACAATCAATCCATCCCCAATTCAGTCATTTTAAGTTTTATTAACATATATCACAAAAGATCAGTATTTTACTTACTTGATCAACTCAATTGCCTCCTCAATTATCAAGCTGACCTAGCCTTCCATGCAATCAAGACCATCTCAAGTATAAGGTAAGAAGGGACAGAACTTAGGCAAAAGTTGAAAGCTGTAAGGAAGAAGTGAACAATCATCTGCAATAGTTCAATTCATTAGATGCAAGGTGTCATTATTCTACAATGACACTTGTCATATGTGCATGCTAGCCACCTATCTTCTTTATAAATTGCCAAATGTCACTCAATTGTTATACCATTTTTCACTAAATCTCTAAGCCTTTTGTCACTAAATCTCTAAACCATTTATCACTCAATTCTACTACCATGTTTCATTTATTTCATACGCCTAGTCATTGTAAATTTCCATGTGTCAACTTGTCTTATCAATTGACATTTTTTCCCAAGCTAAATGTACATATTAACTCATCAATCTCTCAATTGTAACAATTTATTCCAAATTACTGATTGTAATCCATCAATTCTTGTTATTGGTAAACCAAAGTACAACGCATTGGAAATGCACATTAATTTTAGTTTCATACTCTGAAATATGTCAATTGAGTGCAATTTGTCTAAATCACAATTCTTGTGTGTATTCTATTATCATGCATATGACTGAAATCATAAAATCATGTCATAAATGTACCAAATTCATTCTATATGATGCAACTTATGGGATTTAGTAATTTAACATTTTAATCCCTCAACAATTTAAGAGATGGGATATTACAAAAAAACTCATCAAAACACCTCAAACACATAAAATTAAAGCCCAATAACATGCTCTTAACCACATATCACTCTAGAAAACACAAACACATAATCACACTAACATAAGTCTAAAACTAAACAAACACAAATCATCTAATTAACAACTAAAACAATACTAAATTATCTACTAAAACATAATGCAACCTATAACTATTATGGGCCCCATTATTATGTAAAAAAATTAAAAATGTGTCACGTTAGCTAGGACATGACATTTAACTAACAAAGAGTAAATCCTAGTATATTTTTAGTCCTTATATGATCTGTTTCAAATGTTTTGTAGACATTATGGTTCAACTTGTATTCTACTATTCGCTATTTTGGCCAAATAAAGTTGGAAAACCTATATAGAGAACTAAGTGCTTCTCTCTAACTTGACTACCTAGTTGCTCCAACTCACATCTTCCTCTTAGTTGTTTCAGCTCTATCTTACTTTTTTCCATCACCTCTTTCACCCTTCCTCGCCACCTTTCATTATTCTCTTTTTCAGCTTAATAAAAAATTTAAGAGCTTGCTTTTGTGTGGTAAGTATAATAGGGGCAGTTCTATCCACCTAAACTAATTTCCCACTTTTTGCTTACTTTGCTACCATTTTAAGATATTGTTTTTCAAAAATTTCAACTGCTAAACATTGTCATATCCTTTTCTAGCTTATGGACACAAACATTGGAAACTTCCCACCTTATAAAGGCCTATCTCCTTCCTCTCCATCTGCTTGTACAATCAACAAAACATTTTTAATCCCCACTGCTTCCAAACCCCTACAATTTCTATCCCACTCGAAGACCACAGACCATAGCACCTTGTATGGAGCTAATCTAAACGCTAAACAAGTTGTATATTCACCTTTAAAAAAGAACCATGTCACCAATGAAATATGTTCACAAGTGGTTGGAGATAAAGATTCCACCTTCAAGCTATCTTTCATTTCACAAGCAATGGAACTTGGAATAGGCATTGTGTTACCCCTAATTGAAGTATGATATGTGCTTAATTGATTGTATATTTATTCCATAACACTTAGTGGTTAATGCTATTAAATGTTTAAGAAACTCACTTTGGTTCATATTTGGTTTTAAGTACAATTTGAAAGCATAAGAGCTAAAGTGAGTTAAAAGTGCATTCTTTAAACCATCCTCTTGATGTTCAAACTCAATTGCCCTTATGGAACAAGAAGGAGATGGATTGGGGTGAATATGGAAAAGGAAATCCAAGGAAATGAAGCTTTCAAGATGATTTGGAAGATACACGACCGTGTATCCATTCAAAAGATAAATATTTGACTTACACAGTTGTTCACACAATCATGTACTAATAGTTATGCATTAGTGTGTGTGTGTGTGTGTTTTTTTTTAAGTATTTGGCATATGTTTCTTGCATAATAGGTTAGTTTTATTGTGTTTTAAGACTTGATTTGTGTGCTTTTGTTTATTTTGATCTTCATGGTTGTTCTTTTGTGTTTGATGTTGGTTTAGGGTAAGAATTGATCATTTTGGTGTAGGAATGGAGGTCGACACCTTTGCGATTGAGCTATAGACCAAGAGACGAGAAGAGAAGTGGACCTTCTAAAGAACAAGAACCCACGATCGTGGGAAATCTATGGAGAAAGTTTCTATCACATTAACTTACGATTATGGGAATTATAGGGAAGCACAAGGATAATTCCCACGAGCATGGGATCCTTAGCTCGAAGAGTCATGCGGGTTTCCCTTTTTTTTTAGGGTTTCATGATATATAGTGTCATAAATCCTTAAGGCTGAAGGGAGTTATGGAAACTAGCCTCCAGGACCTAAGGACATATCAAGAGCCTAGAGATAGGTGGAGAATCAAGGTTTTCATTCCTAATTGAGCAAAGAGCATTCCATCATCTAGATTTTCCAGATTCGTGCCAAGAAGAGGAGGAGCTCATCTTGTCCAGTTCTTATTTTGATTTTTTTTTATCTTCTAGCATGTTTATCATGGATTGCTAGGTTATTGAGGATGTTAATGACACTATGATTGGATAAAATAATTTTTTGGGGTTTGTTGTTTAAAATATTTGTGAACCTTCATTATTGATTTAGTAATACAAATGTTTGTGTTATTTATTTAGCTCAAACCTTGCAACAAATCGAGAGAGTGAGTTTAGTAATCTGTGTTAAATATGCAATAAGAGTTGACATTTAATAGACCTATAAATAACATGTTATCGATTTATTAAGAAGAGATTTTAATAGATTGATACATTGTCTATAGGATCACTTCATATCTAGTTGAATGTTTAGGAAAAGCTTTGCACATCCAGAGATCCCAAAGTTAATCCTAATTTATTTAACTAGTGACATTTAGTTGTACCTTGAGAGAGCGTAGCTAAAATTTTAGGAGATCTTGGGCTAAGTATAAATTGAATCAATTAACTAGAGGGAGCAAATAAGGATAATGACAAGTCCTAATCCTTAATCTTAATTTTCTCCAAGTTTTATTTTACAATTTTAGTTTAGGTTGCGTTGTTTCCTTTTACCTTTAGTTTGTCTTTATTTTATTTATCTTTTTAAATTTGATCGAATCGGTTTCTTAAACAAAGAACAACCTAAATTAAATGGTGACTAAGCATAATCCTTGTGGGATCAATATCTACTTTTTACTACAAGTTACGACCTGTATACTTGCAATTTTAAACGTAAAACTAGTAGTTTCGTTTGCATTCAACCAGTTTTTAGTGTCATTGTTGAGGATTGTTTGTTTAAAATCTTGTTTAGTTTGGGTTACTTTGATTTAGGAGTTTTTTTAATACTTTTCCTTGTGTCTTTGCAGGTGCATGAACACAAGGAGCATGCGAAGGGCTATTGAATTTCGTGACGAAGAGTTATTAGATATCATAAGGCACGAACGAGAGCTGAGAAGAGCGAACCGCCAAGATATTAGATAAAGAAATATGATAGAGGAAGAAGAAGGAGGAGGGGTCAAAAGGACATTGATGGACTTTATGAGGCCAGGATTCAGTCCTTAAGAAGTTGCAAGGTCAACGATTTAAACTAACAATTTCGAGATCAAGCTGACACTCCTTCACATTGTTCAAAGCAGTGTGCAATTTTATGGGTTTTCTAATGAAGATCCCAATGCCCATCTTGCTAACTTTTTGGAGATATGCAACACCTTTCAGTTTAATGGGATGTCTGACAATGTCGTGAGGTTGTGACTATTTTCTTTCATTTTGAGAGATAAGGCAAAATCATGGTACGACTCACTCATTTCAAGGCAGATTACTACTTGGGAATAGCTAGCCTAGGCATTCCTTGTTAAGTACTTCACATTGACCAAGACAATAAGGATCATAAAGGAAATCACAAGTTTTCAACAAAGTGATGGGGAGTCTTTATATAAAGCTTAGGAGAGGTTTAAAGAACTATAAAGAAGTTGCCCCCACCACAACATTCCGAGGGAGTTCCTTATGCAAACATTCTACAATGGTGTAAATCAGAGCATAAGAGGAACTATAGATCAGCTACATGAGGTTTTTTGATGAGGAAAACTATCGATGTAGCTCATGTTCTTTTGGAAGAGTTAGCAAGCAATAGTTGTATGTGGTCAAGCGAGAGGAGTAGATACGGGCAAAAGGAGAAAAAAGGTATGATTCCAATTGACTCTGTTATAGCTTTACAAACACATATCACAACCTTCACCAAGCAGTTGAGCAACATGTAAGGAGCATTTTCGTCTACAGCTAAAGCTATGCAATCACAGTGTGAGTTATGTGGGCAAGACAACAATTGCATAGTATAATGTTTCTTGTTAGGAGCTAATAGCACTGAACAGGTAAATTACTTAGGCCAATCACAGCGAGGTAATAATCTATACTCTAATCCTTATAATCTAGGGTGGAAAAACCACCTAAATTTTTCTTGGAGTACTAACAATATAGGTGGCTAAGCAAGACCATAAGGACGTCTTAGATTTTAGCAAGATTGATTTGGATCTTTGGAGAACAAAATGGACAAGTTGATGAATGTTTTAGGGTCTAAACTGGAAAATCAAGAAGAGAACCAAAAGAGGATGTTTTTGAGTTAGGAGGAAAGTCAAAAAAGGATTGAGGTAAAGTTTATCGTGAAGAACCATGCCTCATCCATCCACAACTTATAGGTATAGGTAAGTCAACTTGCTAACGCTTTATCCTTTAGAAGTGCAGGTAGCCTACCAACCAATACTGAGGCCAACCCAAGGGAATAACTTAAAACTATCACACTTTGAAGTGGTAAGCAGATAAAGGAACTAAATGTGAAAAAGGATAGCCAAGAAAAGGGAAAAGGCAAGGAGATTCAAGAAGAGGAAGAAGAATAGAGACCTTATATGCCACCACAACCCTACAAGCCTAAACTTCCGTATCCATAAAGGATGAGACAACATCAGGAGGACACTCAGTTTTCCAAGTTTTTGGAGAAACTGAAGAAGCTTAAGATCAACTTATCATTAGTGGAAGCCTTGGAATGCATGCCTAAATATGTGAAATTTCTTAAGGACATACTAACACACAAATGCACTTGTGAGGACAATCAGATGGTCACTTTGATGGATAATTATAGTTAGATTATTTCAAGCACAATGTCTTCAAAACTACAAGATCTAGGGAGTTTTATGATTCTATGTGTTGTTGGTGACTTTGAATTTTCCAAATGCTCAATTGATTTAGGTGCAAGCATTAACTTGATGCCTTTGTCTGTTTTTAGGAAATTAAGACTAGGAGAGGTCAAGCCAACATCAATGCTAATTTAACTTGCGTGTCAATCCATTAAGAGGCCATATGGAGTTGTAGAAGATGTGTTGGTAAAAGGGGATAAATTTATTATTACTATTGATTTTGTTGTGTTGGATTTTGAAGCTAATAAAAATTGTCCTTTGAATTTAGGTAGGCCCTTTATGAATATTGGTAGGGCATTAGTTGATGTGTATGAGGGAAACTTGTTTTAATAATTAGTGATGAGAAAGTTGAATTTAACATGTCTAAATCTTTAAAGAAACTGATGGATGGTAAAGTATGCATGAAGATTGATGTTGTGGATGAATGTGTGAAGGAGGTTGAAGAGGAAGTTAATGAAGTTAATAAAGTGCACAGGGATGAGAGTGTGAGAGAAGAGGATTATGTGAGGAAGTCCAGTTAGAGAAGTTGGAGAGAACAAATACGCCTACACCACCTTCCATTGTTAAGCTCCCCACTTTAGATCTAAAACCCTTATCTTCTCATTTGAGATACACATTTTTAGGTAAGGACCATACCCTACCCATCATTATCTTGAACTAATTGGATTGTGAGCAAGAAGAGAAAGTGGTGGAGATCATTAGGAAGAGGATGAGAGCTATAGGGTGGCAAATTTATGATATTAGGGAGATTAGCCCCAATGTGGTGATGCATAGGATTAACTTAGAAGTAGGATGTAAAATTGTGAGGGAGCGATAGAGAAGGTTAAATCCAAATATGCAGGATGTTGTGAAGAAGGAGATAGTGAAGTTATTGGATGCAAGGATTATTTATTCCATTTCAGATAGTGTGTTGGACCCCGATTCGCATTAAGCATGTTTTATTTATTTTGAGGATTAGTTTGCTAATGTCCTTTTAGTTAGAATAATTTGGGGTTTTTAGTGCTTAATTAATGGAAATAAACTGAAGGGATTTAGTCAAAATTAGAGTTTTGATGTAGTTGTTAGAATTTAAAAGAATAAGATGGTGTAGGGGTAAATTAGGAAGTTTGTTTATGTTGTTAAGACTTAAGGCTTATAAGGAGGGGACTTTGTAGTCTTTTTAATGCCATTAAATGAAAAATTAATGAAATAAAGGATGAATTGCCGTGAGTGGAGAGGAAGGATACGAAAATTTCAAGGAAAGATTAGTAACTTATTAAAACTACGTAGTTTTAGTGTAGGTTTTATAAGTTAGAACTAATTCCCTAAGGCTTTTAATAAGGAAGCTTACGAAACTACAAGGAATAAGAGAGGGAGAGTGACTTTTGGCCAAGGGAAGAAGAAGAAGAAGAAGAAGAAGAAGAAGAGGGAAAAAAAAGGTTAGGGCTTTGGTGTTTTTTTTTAACCTTAGAAAGGAAGGTTGGAGGGTTTCTTTAAGAAGAAAAAGAAAGAGAAAGAGTTTAAGCTTCTATTGGAAGCAAATCAAATTTCGTGGGTTATCTTCTAAGGTAAGAGAATTTCGA
>JANIJH010029637.1:0-11196 GCA_024520975.1 Erythroxylum areolatum | reverse complement strand
CTCCACCCTCGCGGGGCACGGACTCGGATATCACCCATAATATCGGGTTCGGGTCACTCGGGAGTGGGGTGTTACAACATCCTTCTCTTTCTTTAACTTTTAAATTTTCACATTATATTATGTATTCTTTTTAGGAAGTGGCTCTTTCACTTTTACAAGAGGCTTCTTTTGTTTTCAACTTGCAAGAGGTTCCTTTCGGTTTTAATAGGAGCCTTTTGTTTTTAAAATTTTTAAATAGGATTTATCATTTAGTAGGCTCCTTTCATTTAAGTTGGGTCCTATTCAACAAAAGGCTCCTATCGCCTAATAGGCTCCTGTCATTTAAAAGGCTTTATTATCTAACAGGCTCCTACTATTTTTATTCATTAACTAGGATTTGATTATTATACGAATTGAAAGAAAATGCAAATTTTTTTTATAGCACGCAATTCACTCTCCTCTTGCGTATGTTTGCTTAGTCATTTGGTATCAGAGCAAGGTTTCACATTTTTGTGTTTTAAAGCACGTGATAGATCATGACAAACAATATGAGAAGTTTTGAAAGACAATTCATCTCAAAGCCTTCTCATTTCAATGGAAACAACTACTCATATTGGAAAGAGAGAATGACTACATATCTCTAATCTATAGATATCAAAGTATGGAAAACAATTAGAGTTGGAGCTACAATCCCAACTTTAGTTAACATAGAAGTATGGACTAATGCTGATAGAAGAAATGCACAACTAAACGCTGAGGCAAAACATCACTTGATATGTGCGTTGTCTCCAGAAGAATATAAAAAGATATCCTACTCTTTACAGTAAAAGAAATGTGGGACAAACTTCAAGTTACCTTTGAAGGGAAGAATGAGGTAAATAAATATAGAATAAGTCTTTTAGTGCATCAATACGAAATTATTGACATGAAACAAGGAGAGACTATAGACGGGTTCTTCGGATGCTTCAACAATATTATCACGACCTTAAAGAACTTAGGAAAGATATATACCAATTATGAGCTTGTAACAAAGATTTTAAGGTCACTACTAAAGGAATGGAGACCTAAGGTGACAGCTCTAGAAACGACAAAGGATCTAGACACTATTTCACTCAACTGGTTATGAAGAAATTTGATGATCCATGAAATCGAGCTTAGGCGAGATAAATGATCTTCCTATATAAAAGGAATGGCATTAAAAGCAACTAATAAATTAAATGGTGATGAAAGTGATACTGAGTTATAAATAGATGGAGATGACGACTTTAACTTTATGATCAGAAAATATGCCTGCCTCTATAAAAAGAAACTGATGAAGAAAAGAGAAAGAAACAAGAAAGCTGGAAATGACATGTTCCTATCAAAAGGCAATAGTAGCAATATCAATACACAAAACAATCAAATCATATGTTATTATTGCAAGAAGCCTGGACACACAAGACCATAATGTTATCTTCTTTAAAAGGACAAGTAAGAGGATAGAAAATTCAGAAAGCAAGAGATGATTACAACCTGGTTAGATGGGGATTCTGAAAACTTTGATGAGAAGAGCTAGAAGAAGTCAGCAACATTTGCTTCATAGCTTTAATATGGTATCATAGTAGGTTTGGTCCAGATTATTAATTTCTCGATTGTCTGTCTGAATGTTCAATCCCAATGGTCCAATTCGGTTACCGTTGCATCACTGTAAAGTGACAATTAGACGTCCAATACCAGTTGCACTTGAGGAGGATGCTAGAGTATTCCATATTAACTAAACATGAATATGTTAAAGGGTTTATAAGTAGTAAGGGCCAACTATTCAAATGACTAGTTCTAGTAATTTTGACAATGGTTAACCCAAGCCTAATTCTTGTTAATGAGCTCTACACTATACCCATATTAACAATTCTAATATGTATTAGAAGAGGTTTGGTTCAGATTATTAATTTCCCAGATGTTTGTCTGGATGTCCAGTCTTAGAGGCTGATCTGGTTACCGCTGTGTTTATTTGAAGTGACAATTAGATGTCTAGTCCCAGTTGCACTTGAGGGAGAGTGTTAAAGTATCCCATATTGACTAAATATGAAAATGTTATAGGGTTTATAAGTGGTAAGGGCCAACTATCCAAATGATTAGTTCTAGTCATTTTGGCAATGGTTGACTCAAGCTCAATTCTTATTAATGTACTCTACACTCTAGCCATACTAAAGTTGGATTTTCATAGTGAAACACTCAAGTTGGATACTTGGGGACTGGACGTAGGCTTGGGTTGTAAGTCGAACCAATATTAATCGACTATGTTCTTCTCTCTTCTCTCAAGTTTTATATTTTCACATTATATTGTGTGTGTGTTCATTTCAGCAAGAGGCTCCTTCACTTTTATAATAGGCTCCTTCTATTTTCAACTTGCAAGAGGTTCTTTTCGTTTTAATAGGCACATTCTGTTTTAAATTGTCGTAACTGGATTTATCCTTTAGTAGGCTTCTGTTGTTTAACAGGCTTTTATCACTTAACAGGCTCCTATTGTTTAAACAAGGTCCTATTGCATAACAGGCTCCTCTTACTTTACAAGCTCCTATTGTTGTTTTAAACTTTGATAGACTCTTGTCGTTTTATTCGAATTAAACGTGTCTCTTGTGTGTGTTTGCTTTATTAATTGGTATTAGAGCGAGGTTTTACATTTTTGTATTTTACAGCATGTGATAGATCATGACAAACAACTTGAGAAGCCTTGAAGGAAAATCTATATTAAAGACTTCTTACTTCAATGGAAACAACCACTTATACTGGAAAGAGAGAAAATCAATGGATAGTTGATAGTGGGTGTTCGAGACACATGACAAAATATTTGAAGATTTCTGTGACAAAAATAGTTTCAAAGATAAAGATAATCTAGATTACGTGATGAAGTTAACTAAAGCTCTATATGGTCTAAAGCAGGCTCCTTGAGCATGGTATAAAAGGTTAAGTAATTTTCTATTTGAGAATAACTTCGAAAGAGGAAAGCATTACTGCAGGGGGAGAATTAAGAGTTAAGATGAAGATATATTTTTGCCTAGTTTATTCTTACATACTTATGATATTTTGTGGTTGTTTAGTTCTTTTCCCTCTATCTTTTTATAATGATAGGGGGAGAATTAAAGTGACGATATATTTTGCTGAAAGTTGATGATATTTACTTACATGATTTGTGAGCATGATATATGATATATGTTACTAATTGAATATGTGAAGTTTAAATATGTGATCTGTTAATGATAGACTCTTTACTAAGAAAGGAACGACTCCTTCTATTCAGTAAGAACTTATAAAGCTAACATGTATATCTCAGACTCTTGTTTGAATTTTGAAAATATATCTATTATTAGTTGTCATCATCAAAAAGGGGGAGAATGTTAGCTCAAGGCTTAATGATTTTGATGATGACCTTTCAAATTGGATTTATTTCCTTCTATTGCTAACGGGTTAATTCTCCAAAGGAAATAAAATTATCTGATAAATGCTTCCTTTCTTGTAAAAACCTTCCTTATGAACTGACCTGATTTATTAGAATGATTCCACAAAATCTGGAAGGATATTCTTGAGAGTCATATCATTCTATTTATATTCTTGAGAGTCATATCATTCTTATTATTCCTTAGAAAATGAAATCACTCTGTCAAGAGAGAAATTGTTATTTTATTTTTCTGTGACCTTTTAGAAGTTTGTAATACACTTCGAATGTGGATGGTTGGAGAATCTTGAAAATTATGTACTCGTGAGCTTAGAGAGACTCGTCAATTTAATACTTAGTTTTTTATAGTGAAACTCTCAAGTTGGATACTTAGGGACTGGATGTAGGCTTGGGTTATAAATCAAACCAGTATAAATCGACTACGTCTTTCTTCTCTCTTTTTAACTTTTAAATTTTCACATTATATTATGTGTTCTTTTTAGCAAGTGGCTCCTTCACTTTACAAGAGGTTCTTTCAGTTTTAGCAAGCGCGTTCTGTTTTTAAAAATTTTAAATAGTATTTATCATTTAGTATGCTCCTTTCATTTAAGTTGGGTCCTATCCCACGACAAGCTCCTATCGCCTAACAGGCTCTTGTCGTTTAAAAGGTTTTATCGTCTAACAGGCTACTACTGTTTTTATTCGTTAAATAGGATTTGTTTATTATACGAATTGAAAGAAATTGCAAAATTTTTTCTAACACACAATTCACTCTCCTCTAGCGTGTGTTTGTTTTGTCATTTGGTATCAGAGCAAGGTTTCACATTTTTGTGTTTTACGACACGTGATAGATCATGACAAACAATATGAGAAGTTTTGAAAGACAATTTGTCTCAAAGCCTTCTTATTTCAATGGAAACAACTACTCAAATTGGAAAGAGAGAATGACTACATATCTCCAATATATAGATATCGAAGTATGGAAAACAAATAGAGTTGGAGCTACAGTTCCCACTTCAAATAACATAGAAGTATGGACTGATGTTGACAGAAGAAATACACAATTAAACGCTGAGGCCAAACATCACTCGATATGTGCGTTGTCTCCAGAAGAATATAAAAAAATATGCTACTCTTTATAGCAAAATAAATGTGGACAAACTTTAAGTTACCTTTGAAGGGAAGAATGAGGTAAAGAAACATAGAATAAGCCTTTTAGTGCATCAATACGAAACTATTGACATGAAACAAGGAGAGACTATAGATGGGTTCTTCGGACGCTTCAACAATATCATAACGACCTTAAAGAACTTGGGAAAGATATATCCTAATGACAAGCTTGTAACAAAGATTCTGAGGTCACTACTAAAGGAATGGAGACCTAAGGTGACAGCTTTAGAAATGACAAAGGATCTAGACATTATTTCACTCAACTAGCTATGAAGAAATCTGATGATCCATGAAACCGAGCTTAGGCGAGATAAATGATCCTCCTACAAAAAAGGAATGGCACTAAAAGCAACTAATAAATTAAATGGTGATGAAAGTGATACTGAGTTGTAAATAGATGGAGATGACGACATAACTTTGTGGTAAGAAAATATGCTTGCCTCCATAAAAAGAAATTGATGAAGAAAAGAGAAAGAAACAAGAAAGCTGGAAATAACAGGTTCTTATCAAAAGGCAATAATAACAATATCAATATACAAAACAATCAAATCATATGTTATCACTGCAAGAAGCCTGGACTCACATGACCATAATGTCCTCTTCTTTAAAAGGACAAGTCAGAGAATAGAAAACCCAGAAAGCAAGCGATGACTGCAGCCTGGTTAGATGGGGATTATGAAAACTTTGAAGAAGAAGAGCCAGGAGAAGTCAATAACATTTACTTCATAGCTCTAATATGGTATCATGGACGGTTTGGTCCAGATTATTAATTTCTCGGTTGTTTATCTGGATGTCCAATCCCAATCATCCAATCCGGTTACCGTTGCATCACTGTCAAGTGACAATTGGATGTCCAATCCTAGTTGCACTTGAGGAGGAGTATTAGAGTATCCTATATTAACTAAACATGAAAATGTTAAAGGGTTTATAAGTAGTAAGGGCCAACTATTCAAATGACTAGTTCTAGTAATTTTTGGCAAAGGTTAACCCAAGCCTAATTCTTGTTAATGAGCTCTACACTCTACCCATATTAAAAATTCTAATATGGTATTAGAAGAGGTTTGGTTCAGATTATTAATTTCTCGGTTGTTCGTCTGGATGTCCAGTCTTAGAGGTTCGATCTGGTTACCGCTGTGTTTATTTGAAGTGATAATTAGATGTCTAGTCCCAGTTGCACTTGAGGGGGAGTGTTAGAGTATCCCGTATTGACTAAATATGAAAATGTTAAAGGGTTTATAAGTGATAAAGGCCAACTATCCAAATGATTAGTTCTAGTTATTTTGGCAATGGTTGACTCAAGCTCAATTCTTGTTAATGTACTCTACACTCTACCCATACTAAAGTTAGATTTTCATAGTGAAACACTCAAGGTGGATACTTGGGGATTGGACATAAGCTTGGGTTGTAAGTTGAACCAATATTAATCGAATGTGTTCTTCTCTCTCTTCTCTTAAGTTTTATATTTCCACATTATATTGTGTGTGTGTTCATTTCAGCAAGAGGCTCCTTCATTTTTATAATAGACTCCTTCTGTTTTCAACTTGTAAGAGGTTATTTTCATTTTAATAGGCACCTTCTGTTTTAAATTATCGTAACTAGATTTATCCTTTAGTAGGCTCCTGTTATTTAACAGGCTTTTATCACTTAACAGGCTCCTATTGCTTAAATAAAGTCCTATTGCATAACAAGCTCCTCTTACTTTAAAAGCTCTTATTGTTGTTTTAAACTTTGACAGACTCTTGTTGTTTTATTCGAATTAAAAGTGTCTCTTGTGTGTGTTTGCTTTATTAATTGGTATCAGAGCGAGGTTTCACATTTTTGTGTTTTACAACACGTGATAGTTCATGGTAAACAACTTAAGAAACCTTGAAGGAAAATATGTATCAAAGAATTCTTACTTCAATGGAAACAACTACTATACTAGAAAGAGAGAAAATCAATGGATAGTTGATAGTGGGTGTTCGAGACACATGACAAAATATTTGAAGATTTCTGTGACAAAAATAGTTTCGAAGATAGAGATAATCTGGATTATGTATGAAGTTAACTAAAGCTCTATATGGTCTAAAGCAAACTCCTTGAGCATGGTATAAAAGGTTAAATAATTTTCTGTTTGAGAATAACTTCGAAAGAGGAAAGCATTAATACAACGGGAGAATTAAAAGTTAAGATGAAGATATATTTTTGCCTAGTTTATTCTTACATACTTATGATATTTTGTGACTGTTTAGTTCTTTTCCCTCTATTTTTTTTATAATGATAGGGGGAGAATTAAAGTGACGATATATTTTGCTGAAAGTTGATGATATTTACTTGCATGATTTGTGAGCGTGATATGGGATATATATTACTAACTAAATATGTGAAGTTTAAATATGTGATTGGTTAACGATAGACTCTTTACTAAGAAAGGAATGACTCCTTCTATTCAGTAAGAACTTGTAAAGCTAACATGTATATCTCAGACTCTTGTTTGAATTTTGAAAATATATCTGTTATTAGTTGTCATCATCAAAAAGGGGGAGAATGTTAGCTCAAGGCTTAATGATTTTGATGATGACCTTTCAAATTGGATTTATTTCCTTCTATTGCTAACGGAACCGAAGGAAATAAAATTATATGATAAATGCTTCCTTTTTTGCAAAAACCTTCCTTATGAACTTACCTGATTTATTAGAAATGATTCCACAATATCTAGAAAGATCTTACAAATCATAATCAACTCCATGATATGATCATTTATCTTAACATCTGGATACTAAAAGATTTTAGCAAATATGGTATTGAAGATTCAAAGTCAATTCAAGATATAAGAGAAGCAACGACTAGTTTGAAGAAGACGTCTATTTAAAAAAGAGCCACTACACTTTGCAAACGGGGGGGACAGAAGCCAGAATCTTTGAAATACTTTAGAAGCATCAATATTCCTAAAAGTCATATCTTGATCAAAATCTCTTTGTCTTAGAAAGTGAGAATTATTTTGGTGAGAGATCATTGAAGCATATATCGAGTAAATTACTTCTTCATTTGTTGAGAGCTTGTAGAGGCTAGCAAAATACTACTAGTGTGAAAGGTTGGAGAACCTTAAAAAATATGTACTCGTGAGCTTCTAGAGGCTCGATAAATTCTACTAGTGTGGAAGGTTGGAGAACCTTGAAAATATGTACTCATGAACTCCTAGAGGCTTGATAAATACTACTAGTGTGGAAGGTTGGAGAACTTTGAAAAATATGTACTTGTGAGCTTGAAGAGGCTCGTCAAATTATTACTTAGATTTTCATAGTGAAAAACTCAAGTAGGATACTTGGGGACTAGATGTAGGTTGAGTTATAAGCCAAACCAGTATAAATCGATTGTGTTCTTCTCTCTCTTCTCTTAACTTTTATATTTTTACATTATATTGTGTATGTGTTCATTTTAGCAAGAGGCTCCTTTACTTTTATTATAGGCTCCTTCTACTTTCAACTTATAAGAGGTTCTTTCCATTTTAACAGGTGCTTTCAATTTTAAATTGTCTTAACTAGATTTATCCTTTAACAGGCTCCTATCATTTAACAGGTTTCTATCACTTAACAAGCTCCTATTGCTCAAACAGGGTCCTATCACATAACAGACTCCTCTTGTTTTGCAGGCTCCTATTGTTGTTTTAAACTTCGACAACCCCTTGTCATTTTATTTGAATTAAAAGTATCTCTTGCTTGTGTTTTCTTTATCACATTATTGTCTCATAGTTTGTTACATTTTCTTGTGTACAAAAGGATGGTTCGTGGATGAATGCAGTGAAGTTTTTTTAGCTTAATTTTTTACCTAACATTTGTTTGTTAAAATTCTCTTATATATATTTTTTTCTTATCAGTAGCCTATTCTTTTACATTTGGTTTCAGAGCTGAGTTACACTTCCAAATGGCCAATAATCATACTGGAGTAAACCTCCCACAATGTTTAATTCCAATTTTTCAAGTACTAACTATAATATATGGAGTATCGTAAAGAAGACATTATTTTTATCCCAAGAGCTATAAAATTTAGTAGAGAATGGCTACAATGAAGAGTGGCTACAATGAAGATAGTATAACAGTTGATAATGTTAGAGAAATTCTAAAGAAAGATGTTAAAGACTTATTTTTCATCTAACAAGCAGTGGATGATGCAATTTTCCCTCGAATTGTTATTGCCACGAAGTCAAAAGAAGTTAGGGATGCATTGCAAAATGTCTACCAAAGGAGTGTAAAAGCAGAAATTATTAAACTTCAAACTTTCGTAGAAAATTTGAAAGTTTATTTATGAAAGGTGGAGATAGCTTGTTTAAATGCATTTCCACCATGATTGATGCTTTTAATCAAATTAGAAAATATAGTGAGATTTTTAGTGAGCAGAAGGTGGTTGCAGAAATTCTTAGGAGTTTACATAAGAAATATGATCATATTGTGGCTACAATTGAAGACTCAAAAGATCTACAACTGTTAACTATTGATGAATTACAGAGGTCTCTTTATTCTTATGAAGATAGAATGAAGAGATATGATAATGATTATATTTGAGAATATTTTTTATAGTGAGATGCAAATTTCACAAAATGGAAAAGAAGCCAGTACAGTGAATCAAATAATAAAAGTAACTTTAACAATTCACGTGGTGGACACTCCTTACAAAAAAGAAGAGAAGAGAAAAACGGTGGTCGATAAAATGGGAATAACCAATAGTTTAGAAGTACTAATAAAGGTGAAAATGGGAGCAAAAACAATGCTATCATTGCAAGAGATATGGCATATAGAAAGGTTATGCAAGCTTAAAAAAAAACAAGCCAACTAGCTCAAGAGAAAGAGGCAGACGAAAGTGAGAGTCTCTTCCTCGCATGTTTTTGATTTAAAGAAAGTCCTTCAGAAGTTTGGGACGTCAATAACAGCTATAATAATCATATGACAAGTGATTTAAAACTTTTCACAAATTTGGATGAATATGTGACTAGTCAAATTACTATAGGTGATAGAACAACATGTATGGAATAAGGAAAAGGTACAGTGATGCTGAACTCTCTTAGCTTGAATTGTATTTAGAATGTACTGTAGTTCCTGATATGGATTCTGTTGGGTCCCAATTTTGAAACTGGAGCCCAACCGTAAAACAGAAATCCTAAACGGAAACAGAAAGCGAAACAAAGAGGGCAAAAGCGAAAGAGAAATCAAATAAGACGCGTGCGGGCAGCAAACGAAAGAAATCTAAACCGAAAGAACGGAACACAAACGAAAATACAAATCGGATCAAAAGACGTGCGGAAACGAAAGCTTAAGGAGCCAAAGAAAATCGAAATGGTTCAATCTAACTGAAGGTCAAATTTCTGACATCCGAAAACGTGTACTTAGAAGAAACGTTGCGTTAGAAACCATAAAGACACTTGATCTAAACCAATCCAAATCGGTATAAATCTTTTTTTTCTTTTTCATTTTACTCATCATTATTCAAAGCAATACACTTCCAAATGAGATTTTCGTCATTCCTTCAACCTCAATACATTTTCTTCTTCATATGCATTCATATCTTATCATTTAAAAAAATTCTTATTTTTCTTTTGCCATAAAGCACCTTACCCACATATCAATGTATCCACAATTTATACATAATAAGCACTTCAACATTTCAAATCAAACATCACAACTCATCGGACCTCCTGTCCGGAATCCCCATACAATCAATCACATTCATTTTATCTCATCCATAAACAAATTTACATTTCATATCCATACACAATTCCATAATGCATTTACATCATGAAATACATGCTTACAACATGTTAATGGCATTTTCAAGCCATATACAACATAAATACTAAAATCCAAAAATACAATAATACACACCTCCCAAAATTCTCAACAATAATCTAACTTAAAAACAATACAATATGTACACATATAAACAAAAACCTTCACTTTCTTTCACCCGATCTTCTTCCCATCACCTGTGGATGGGAATGAAGGGGGTGAGCTTATAGCTCGTGGGTAACATGCTTATAACCCAGAATAAGCAAAAACATTTGAAAACATTTAGCTTGTCTGAGAAAAACTTTCTTTGAGTTCATAATCATATGATTCTTAGGCTTTCAGTCAAAATCTATAAATCACAAAAACATGAATGCATCACACTTGTTCAAACATATCATGAGCATATAAGCACATCAGAATGGTTTGCGTAAGTCCAAATTCATGACGCACTACACTTTCCCATATAATGGTCCTGTGTAGTCGTAAAATTCTTAAGGGAGTCCTTGAGGGAGCTCCATGCCACTAGTGGGCAGGCGGGAGAAGCCTATACTTGGGTCAACGTGTACGTGACGGTTCTTGAGGGACTACCACAAACTCACATAACACATATTTCATGAACTTGAAAACTTGTTGCCTAAAATGAGACATTTTCTTGAAAACTTTCTTATCATATACTTGATGTATATCTTGAAAACCATTCTTGAAAACATGATTTCGTAAACATGCATCTTTTTCAAAATATCACTCAAGTCATGCAACCAACATATAGCATATTTCACAAGTCATTCATAAACAAAATGCAGCACTTATGATGCAAATGAAATCAGAAAATTTCTTTGATTTAAAGAAAACAGTAGTAGCTTATTTAAATTA
>JANIJH010029601.1:0-11199 GCA_024520975.1 Erythroxylum areolatum | reverse complement strand
AAAATTTCATTCTCTTCACAAAACATTCTGAATTTTTCATTTTCAAATTCTCTACCATGATCACTCCTAATTCCAGCGATAGAAATTCCTTTTTCATTTTCTAACTTTCTGGATAACACTTTAAAGCACTTAAGAGATTCATCTTTATGTGATAAGAACAATATCCAAAAAAATGTAGTGAAGTCATCAACCATTCCGAGACCATACTTCTTTCCACCAAGACTTAATGTTCTAGTTGGACCAAACAAATTTATATGTAACAACTCTAGAGGTTTGTACGAGGTTACAACATTTTTAGAAGAAAAAGATGTTTTAACTTGTTTTCCTTTTTGAAAACTCTAACAAAAGAAATCTTTTTTAAAACTTATTTTTTGTAATCCTCTTACAAAATTATGTTTATCCAACGTGGAAATATATTTAAAACTAACATGACCTAGCTTTTTATGCTAGATTAGTTTTTCCTCATCTGTTGATATAAAACATAAAATATTTTGACTTTTCAAATCTTCTAAATTAATCTTATAGAGATTGTTTCGTCTCTTGGTAGAAAAGAATATGGAACCGTCCTTGTTTTTAACTACATAAGAATTTTGATTAAAGGATACTTCAAAGCTAGAATCACTTAATTGACTTACACTAATCATATTATGCTTTAAACCTTCAACTAGCAGAATATTATCAATAGATGCAAATGAATCTTTACCAATTTTGTCAATTCCAACTATTTTGCCCTACTGGTTGTCTCCAAAAGTTATTGATACTCCTTGCTTATTTTGGATGTCTAGGAATATAGACCTTTTTTTTCGTCATGTGTTGCGAGCATCCACTGTCTAAGTATCATTGGTGCTAGTTACTTTTTCCCAGAAGGGAGATCTACAAGATGGATTATATCTTTCTTAGGTACCCATATTTTCTTAGGTCATTTGGGGTTAGTCTCACAATTATTCTTCGAATAATAATAAGAAAATTGTTTCTTTTGCTTCCTATTAGGAACAAAACTCATATCATAACTAACTTTGCTATTAATGAACCCTAAACTACTTTTATCATTCGGGTATCTATATTTTCCAATCATATCGTTAATCTTTTTTGTATTTTCATTAAATGTTGATACATCTGCTAAAAGACTATTGATCCTCTGTTTCAATTGACTAATTTCTTCAGATCTATCTACAGTTACTTTCTTTTTCATATCGTCTACTTGTTTCTTAAGGCAGACGTTTTCTTTTTCCAACACTTAAGTGTTCTTCACATTTTCAACAAATTTCCCTTTTAAAGCCTTATATTACTTTAATATAGCATATGCATTTTCTAACAATTCTAAATATGCTTCTTGTAGTTCATTAGAATTAGAAGTTATCTCATCGTCGCATTCCTTCTTAGCTACTAAGCATATATTTGCTTGTACTGATGCTTCTGAGCTAGAATCCGATTCAGACGAATCCAATTCTTCCCAAGTTGCCATCATGCCTTTTTTGTGTTCTTTAGTTTTCTTCTATTCTCTTTTGAGCAATGGACATTAAGACTTGTAGTGTCTTGGTTTGTTGCATTCATAGCAGACGATAGAATTTTTCTCATTCTTGACGTCATCTTTGCTATTTTTCTCTTAAAAAAAATCTTTATTTCCTTTTGCTTTCTTTTTCCACATCCTTTTAATCTTTCTTGAAATGAAGGATAGTTCATCATCTTCTTCACTTGACTCTTGATTAGATTCGTTGGCATCATTATTCTTGATTTCTTCAATCTTTAATGCTTTTGAAGATGTAATTCTACTTCTCTGGTTCTTTTGATTCTTCTTGTTGGACCCTGCTTTCGGAGTCCAACAATCGCTTCTAATACCAAACAGTGCTAACGTTCGGGTCACAGTACTTATTACAAGGGTCTAATTTCCCAAAAATTTCAAACTTCAGCAAATTTTAGCTTTAGCAGTGGTGGGTTCACCACGGCGAAGGTTTGGCTTCACCGTGACAAAGTCTCCTCGTGTAGCTCACCGCGGGGAAAGTCTTTACATCGCCGCAGCCAAGTCACCAATTTAGCACAAAAATCTTTTAGGAAAGGTTCGCCATGGCATACTCGGGGCCCCACCTCGGCGAAACCTTCGGACAAACCCAAACCACCAATATATAACACAAAACGTACATACATTCATACAATTCTTTCAACATAACCCTTTTTTTTATCAAAGAAATTAAATATGAAAAAAATACAAACGAAACTTTTTAAATTCATCATTTCATTACTAAAGCAAAATTGTTTGAACAACTTTATTTACATATAAAAAAACAAACTATTGGCTAATTACAGAATACAAAATGCACATGATATAATTGAATGCTTATGCTTAATATGATTCTAAATACCAAAGTTTCTGAATTAACTTAAATGCTAAATGTAGCTATCTTGGAGTTGCCAAATGCCTTGCAAGGTTCACAATTCTCTTGTTCTGCTTTTTCTTCACCTGCAGAGTGGGAGGTAATGGGGTGAGTTGCGAAGTTCAGTGGCTTATACATTTATAGCCATTAATAATGAGCCACACAATTCAACATATACATATATATTCATTCATAGACATCTTTAACTCATTTTAGCTAGCAAGTCAACCATCCACAAATTCTAACTCAAATATTCACAGTCAAGGATTCTATCACTTAAAACATACCATGTACTTAAAACATACCATGTACATTTAGGAATCAAAATATAACATTCAATTATGTATCATACTCGACAATTCAGAGATGCAATGCAAAAATAAATGGCTCGAGGGTTCCTTGGAAACAGAATGGAGAAACCGAAGTTTACACCATGAACAAAATGAGTCCATTTTTTGGAGCTCATATGCCACAAGCGGGTAGTTGGGAGAAGGCTCTTGTCAACATGCACAGGATGAACAGAATGGTTCCACTCTCACCCAAACAGAAGCACATAATTGTTTTTATCATATGCTCATACTTTCATACTTTTCTATCTTTTCAATCATACAAAATGCCATCACATGTTTCAATGGCATAACTTGATCATAATTCATAAATCATAATGCATTTTCAACAATCACAAAAATTCATTATCAAACAAGTTAGCATACAATAAACATGCAATTCAAGAACTTTAGCATATATTCACCCATAAGACACTTACCCATATTACACAATAACCATAAATATATTACCCACCTAATTTTGCTTGACAATCCAAGTTCAACGTTTTCTTTCCTCTTGCTCTTAGATAGGGCTTGCTTGGTTTCCTATAACAAACCAAGTTCTCATTTAAACAATATTTAAAGGAAATTCATAAGGCTTCAATAATAAAAAATGCTAAAATTGAACTATAACCCCTTCAAAATCCATACTTTCGGGTCCATTTTCCATGATCTTTATGATAAGGTAAATGAAGAAATTTGACAACACTTCCTTCTAAAAACATATTCCCCATTTTCTTAAGTTTCCAATGATACCAAAATCATTCAATTTGGTTCATAAATACAAAATTTATACTTTAAACATGCCGGGACTGTCCTTATACTAAAACAATATTCTATACTTAACTTCCATACAAACTTTGATATCCTTATAGTCTGAATTTAAACTTCATTTCTTCACACAACTTGTAGCTCTATGTTTCTAGGTTATTTCAAAGTATAAATCACTCCATTTAGATAAATACATAAAAAGTTATGTTCAAAATACCAAAGTATGTTAGGTGTTGGAATGTTCGCCGCGGCGAACTTTTTCAGAGAGGAAAAATTCGCCTGAAAAACACCAGTTTGCTGCGACGAACCCCTGAGTTGGCCACGACAAATGTCAACCCTCAAAGTTGGCCATGGTGAAGTAAGGAATGTTCGCAACGGTGAACTTTAACAGACGCAACGCAGAACATTTCATTTTCTAGATTTTTTTCTTCCCACCTCTCATAAATAACCTATCTTAAACATAAACCATCCCTTCTACTTCATTTCCAACTCCATTTCAACCCAAAATCATTAAAAAATATATCAAAATCTATCTTTGATCATTAACCTTAAAAGATTAAAACATTTTCATCAACAACTTCCTACACACATTTAACTTCATTTTCACTTCTAACTACCATTAAACAGGCTTCATTCATCAAATCAAAAAGAAGATGATTAGACTTACACGTTTATCCAAAGCTTCTTCAATCACCATGAAAACCTAGCTTAGAAATCACTAAAAATCAAAATGATTCTTTAGTTCTTCCTTTCTTCCCACATAAACCCTACACAAGTCCATTTCTCTAAACCCTTTTCTAACAAAGCAAGAAGGAAAGACAATTACCTCTTGCCCTCCCTTTCTTTCTTATTTTCGTTTCTTTCTTCTCTCAAATGCAAGACACATCTTTTTCTTCTTCTTTTTATTCTCTTAATGAATGTTAAATGTCCATTTTTGCCTTCTTTTCATGTCTTATGTCTTATACCCTTAAGAGAACTTCCAATAATGCCCTTCATTCATTCTTATAACATTAATATTTCAATTCAATTAACCTATATCATAAAATCCTACTAACCTTGTCATAACAAATTAACTCAAAAAATATAATCTATCAGCACCTTAAAATCTTTTTAAATCATGCTTAGTTAGGGAAAAATTTTCTGAGGCCAACATTTCTCCCCCTCTTAAAAGAATTTCATCCTCGAAATTCTTATCTGAATGATCAATAGGTAGAGGTATGCTTCCTCTGTTTTCCATTTAACTTCATCACTTAAATAATTTCTTTCAAATCATCCTATTTAACGAATTCAAAACAATCCTTCCATGGCTTATTCAAATATCACACTATCTTATCTATTTCTCCAATATATTTCAGATTAATCACAATTTTCACTTCCCAAGTCGATAACACCAATATCATATCATATCAATATTCTTAGCATACTCACTTATATCACATTACGAATCTAAGGCATCTTTCATCAGTAGCATTCGTCATAATTATTTCATATAGATCAATTCATGTTAGGCTTAGCTAATCCTCCTTCCTAACTTGAGCACACCTCGGCACGGTGATACTCTCAGAGATAATTCATCTTTAACTTAATAATTCACGTCATTGCAGTGTTAGTACACTTAACTCTTATGTCTATCTCACTATATTCATACCCTTGGTGTTGATCCACCTATTTCATTCATCTTCCTTGAATCACTTAATTTCTACTATAGATCAATTTCACTTATTAGCAACCTCTCAATCAATTTTGGCCTTCAACCATTTTAGGCCTTATTCATCACAATGTAAAAGCGAACGACTCTTTCTATTATCTAACTCCTCGTATAGTATTCTAGGGAAATCACTATGATAATGATTGTGATGCTTAAAAATCAAACAGAACAATACATTAATCTCATATTCCTATGAACTCCACAATATAAGCTTTAGGCATATCTACATCAGTCAAGACTGTTGGCAACTCACAAGCGTGGTCACTAGCTTCTACCTCCTTAGCCATCAAACGCTATCTCAGTGTATTCTTACTAGGATGTATATCAGGTTGTTATTCATCCTTCTCTAATGATCTCTTTTCTCAATCATCTTTATCCGTACACATACTTCTTATTTCAATCACAAAGTATCATTCTTCCTATTCAAACTCAAAATTCGTATTCATTTCCAATTTCTTAGTAAGGTTCACAATTTCTGAATCCTCAATTTGGACTTTGTTCATGTGAAACTGATCTTAAATTTTCAGTGACTAATCAATTTGCCCAAAATTCAATTCAACATTCTATGATGCTCTTTTTGCACTAGATCTGATAACCTTAATATCTGAATTCATACTTCACTGCTATTGGGTTCTCTATTCAATGCATGAAATTACAACATTAGCTTTACCAATATGGTACTCATTTGTACAATCATAATCTTTCAGTACTTTTATCCATTGTCTTAGTCTCGTATTTCAACTCAATATTCACCTCAAAATTAAATGATCTGTATATTTCAAAATGTTTTTGTACTTATAATGTCTCCAAACCTTCAAAACGATCACTCTGGTAGCAAGTTCCAATTCACACATTATACAATATCATTGTATATTATAAAATCTCTAAATCCAGATGATATAACTAATATCATGTTATGATTCCTCAAAATTCTCTTTACTTTCGTTACTCATACGATTTACACATTTTTTCTCAAGTATTCAAACTATTCTTCTTAACTTTTGAAACACATTTAATATATCGTTAGATTTTGCTTAGATCGCTTTAATCTTCAATACCATAGTACTATTGAGGCAATGGTTAACTCAAACAATTATTATCAAACTCCATGTGCCCATGATTAGTTCTCACTATTCCTTAAGTAACTAATTCCTCAATTTGGTAACATTATCTCACGTTATTCCCAATTTCTCAATTGACTCATCTCGAATAATTTTCTCCATTCATTCGACTTCCTCTAATTTCACATTGACTTATTCTACTATTTGCTCATTCATACTAAATTCTCCACACATTTCCATTTTATTTGCAAACTTAACTTCCTGTGTTGGTAACATATTCATCAAAATCTAATTTATATCTCTCTAACATATTTACACAGAATATAACGTGGACCTATATACTCCTCATATTAGCAATTAATGTCTCCTCAAATTCAAGAATCCACTCATAAAGTTGGATATTTTACATCAAACAAAATACATACATTCTCGGTAGCATATTCTACCCTTTATGCCTTAGTCTCTGTCAGGGATAAGACTCCAATATTTACTTTTGTTTCATTAATAATCATTCATTCCTCGAAACGGAACATTTAATTCACCCAATATGATTTGATAAAACATCTCTATCTTAAAAATACTTCTTACCTTAATCATCTTCATTGTTTCCATAATCTTTATCAATCAACTATGTTCATCAATGTTGTTTCAACCATTCTTAACACCTCGATAAGATCAATTTTAACTGTTCATGATATTTCAATAATTTCAATTTCTCTTACACTGTACATGATCAAAATATTCTTTATAATAAAACTCAATGACATAAGAATCATACTCGTTTACTCTTATATTCTTGGTATGTACCATCAAGATCGTTACATCTTATACACAAATGAAATTTTAGCAGGTTACCAATTTATGCTCATGCCAATGATACATCAAGCACAATTGATTCTGAACAATTCCTGAATATTCTATGACTGTTCAAACATACTCCTCCATCGTAGTTACCTTTTCAGCATAATCTCCTATACCATAATTCCATCACGTTACTCTAATTCATCTCATAATTTTAACTATAGGGATCATAGATTACCTCCCATACCATATCCAAATATGGATCTCATATGTACTCAATCACATTATTCACTAATATAACCACATGATCAAATATATTCTCATAATAACTGGTCGACTTAACCTTGAGAACTTCTACATATATCACCATCATTTGTTTCATCTTCCACACGTACATTCTTAGTCAATTTAGAAGCATAATATATCCATCTTGAAATTCAAATATCAAATTCACTAACACAATCTTATACTGGATCATAACTCTTATCACACTAACTGAACAATCATTTTAAATTCCAAGTTCAACCTTTCGATTTCACTTTGCTAGTACACCTTAAATCTTGTAATTTTCACCTATGTCTCTATTTCTTCCTCAGTCAATTCAGGAAAATATTTTCACGTCTATATCAATTAAATTACATATCCACAGAAACATTATGTCACTAAATTCATTGACATAATCACAAATGCTGAATCTGTGCCTAACGTATCAGACTACGTAATATTTCTTATTTATAAATATCCACACTTTCTTTGTCTTACACTCTGATAAAACACCATTTTTCTCATTATTTCTAATAGCCCAAACTCTTAATGAAATTTTGTACATGTGACTCATATGGTCGCAATTTCTGGGATTCTATACTCATCCATACCCTTCTCTAATGGTGAAGAATTAGGTGTAGCAGATCCTTGCAAAACTCCTCGTGTTCCTTTACGAGGTGGCATTTTACTCCTTTAATAAAACATTACCTTTTAGCTTACCTTCCTATCTCATTTCATACATGTATGCATGATATGCATGTCACTTAATGCAATCAATCAGTTCACAGTGCAACAATTAATCGTATGGCATAACAATTTATCCTACTATGCATTCTAAGCATAGGAAAAACCTAAGCTCTGATACCAAAAAATATTGGACCCTGTTTCCAGAGTCCAACAATCGCTTCTAATACCAAATAGTGCTGGTGTTCGGGTCACGATACCTATTACGAGGCTCTGATTTCCTAAGAATTTCAAACTTCAGCAAATTTTAGATTCAGCAGTGACGGGTTCGCCAGGGTGAAGGTTTGGTTTCTCCACGGCAAAAGTCTTTGCATCGCCGTGGCGAAGTCACCAATTTAACACAGAAATCCTTTAAGAAAGGTTCACCGCGGCGTATTCCGGGTCTCTCCACGGTGAAACCTTCGGACAAACTCAGACCACCAGCATATAACACAAAACGTACATACATTCATACAATTCTTTCAACATAACCTTTTTTTTAACAAAGAAATTAACTATGAAAAAAAAAACAAACGAAACTTCTTAAATTCATCATTTCATTACTAAAGCAAAAGAGTTTGAACAACTTTATTTACATATAAAAAAACCACATTATTGGCTGATTACAGAATGCAAAATGCACATGATACAATTGAATGCTTATGCTTAATATGATTCTAATTACCAAAGTTTCTGAACTAACTTAAATACTAAATGTAGCTATCTCAGAGTTGCCAAATGCCTTGCAAGGTTCACAATTCTCTTGTTCTGCTTTTTCTTCACCTGCAGAGTGGGAGGTAATGGGGTGAGCTGCGAAGCTCAGTGGCTTATACATTTATAGCCATTATCAATGAACCACACAATTCAACATATATATATATATATATTCATTCATATACATATTTAACTCATTTTAGCTAGCAAGTCAACCATCCACAAATTCTAACTTAAATATTCACAGTCAAGGATGCTATCACTTAAAACAGACCATGTACATTTAGGCATCAAAATATAACATTAAGTTATGTATCATACTTGACAATTCAGAGATGCAAAGCACAAATAAATGGCTCGAGGGTTCCATGGAAACCGAATGGGGAAACCGAATTTTACACCATGAATAGAATTAGTCCATTTTTCGGAGCTCATATTGTTGAACCCCAATCCTTAAGTGGAATTTAAAAATAGTAAATGAAATTAAATGGGTGTTTTTGAGTATGTATGTGTGTAGGTGTTTTAGAGTGAAATGAAAGAAGAAGTGATTTTGGGGATGAATAGTAGCAAAGTTGACTTTTTGGGCTGAAATCTTTGTGAATTTTTTTGGTTTGATCTAGGCAGATTTTGATTAAATGATCTTCATGAAAATTGTAGCTTCTGTTGAAAGCTTTCGATCGTCTTAAAGTATGACATTTTTCGATATCAGGATCGAAAGTTATGATCTTCCGAAGTTAAGGTTATTTTGTTTTGTTTTTAAAAATGCTCTTAAGTGTAGGATTATGTATGCTGTGTTTGAGGCGAATTCTGGACTGATATGTTTTAAATTGAGTTAAATGGTCTACATGAAAGTTGTATAGGAAGTTTATAGCTTTATAATTATGTATAATACGTTATTTTTGGTTGTGGAATTTTGAAGATATGAAATTTGGAAGTTTGGATGTGGCATAGGAAGACACATTTCTGGCAGAAACTTTGATTGCAAAATTGACCTAGTTAGAGGTTGAAATTGCCTTTAAGTGCTTTATGAAAGATTTAGATTATGTTTTGATCTTTTCATTGATGTAAAGTATGGAATTTTTAGACCACGGAATAGGAAGTTATGATTTTTAGAAATTTCTGTTACTGTTTGGCATGATAATTAGTGGACAGAAACTTTGAAGTGGTATTTGACTTCCTTAGAGGCCAAATTGATTTTTCTGTCCTTCATGAAAGATGTAGGTTGCTTTCTGATCTTTGCATTGATATAAAATATAATATTTTTGGACCTTGGAGTTGAAAGATAGAAATTTTAGAAGTTGAGTCACCTTTTTGGGATGGCAAGTAGGAGCAGAAACTTTGTTTGCATTTTGGACCCCCTTTAAAGATGAAATTGGTTTTTGGGTTCTTCATGAAAGTTGTAGAGCTTCCTTTGAGCTTTCTATTGATACCACATTTGTCAAATTTGGAGTTCGGAATCAATAGTTATGAATTTTGGAAAATTCTATTATATTTAGTTATATATATATATATAAATTTGAAAATTTGGAAAATTCTGTTATATTTAGTCATATATATTTAGTTATATATATATATGAATTTTTGTTGCGTCTCGCGACGGCTACGCGTTACCATCGCGAGTGACTAGCCCGACCCGGTCCGACTCGGTCGTAATCCGACCCTCTTTCAATCTTTTGCTTATATCTTTTCTGTCCGACATCCGATTGACTTGATTTTTAAAGCGTTGGATTCCTAAGACAATTATCTACATCTTCCTGGGAAATTATGATTTTTTTTAGATTAAATTGAGGATGATTGATTTAATCAAAGTTAGTTGGATAATTTTTCTGAACATGGTTCAGTATTTTGCTAAATTCTTGGTCTATGGAGATCCAATCGAACTTATTCTAGTTACAACATAAACTAGAGACATGGGGCTACAAGTCATATGAAGGCATTGAATTTCAATTTAGCCTCTAAGACTTTCAATTTCTGAATTGAAGTTGGATTTAGTGTTCTGTCTTGGATTAGTAAGAGCTGAAAGTATTTTGGCCATAACTTTTGCTCTAGTTATCCAAACGAGGTGATTCGTGATTTGGATTAAACTAGAGAAATAGGGCTACAAATGTTCTAAAGGACTCAAGTTTCAATTTAGTCTTTAAGTATATCAATTTTTGGATGGAAGTAAATCGCTGTAAAATGTTTTAGCATAAGACAAGTCCGAAATGTTTGGAGTATAACTTTAGAAGTAGTGCACGAAATTAAATGATTTTGGTGGCGTTATGAAATTGAGACTATAAGGAACATTTCTCTAGAAGGAAGTTTTACCAAATTTCTTCAATTTGATGATTTCAAAAATATCCTAAGTTAAGCATGATTTTATGAATTTTTGAGACTTTGTTATATTTTATGATTTTGAGGACTTAATTAGCATGTTAATGTGAATAATTAGCATGTTAAATTGAGTAAGAGCATATGGG
>JANIJH010029491.1:0-11207 GCA_024520975.1 Erythroxylum areolatum | reverse complement strand
GAAACTAAGGGAATTCTACCCAAGAGCAAGGGGAAAGGCAAGCTTGACTTGGATTTTCGCAAGCTAATTAGGTGGGTAATGTATTTATAGTTGTTGTGTAATTGGGTAAATTATTACCTATGTGTGTGTATGTTGATTTGCTTGAAATTGAAATAATTGTGAATGTTTGGAAATGCATGATGCATTGTAATTATGTTATACCTTGAAAAAGGTTATAACATTTTGTATTAAATTAAAAGAAGATAAAGCATAAAAATTATGAACATATGAGAAATCGAATATGTGTTTTTGTTTGGGCGAGAGTGGAACCATTCTGTTTGTCACGTGCGCGTTGACAAGAGCCTTCTTTCGGCTACCCGCTTGTGACATATGAGCTTCAAAATTGGATCATTTTGTTCATGGGGTAAATTTTGGTTTCTCCATTATGTTTCTATGGAACCCTCGAGCAATTTGTTGCACATTGCTTCCTTAAATTTTCAAGTATGGTGCATAGTTGAGTGTTATGTTTATTGGCTAAAGTTGATGATGTGTGATATAAGTTTAAGTTAAATTGATCAAATGCTTAAATTGCTAGAATAAATTGAGAAGGCTCAAATTGCTAGATGTATATGTACATATGCTTGAATATATGGTCAATTGCAAATGGATATATATATATTAGCCACTGAGCTGTGTAGCTCATCCCACTATTCCCTCCTTAGGTGCAAAACAAGAAGGTTAGCAATCCTTACAAAGCATCAAAAACTCCAAGATATTAGAAACTTGTGTAACTAAGTTAGTTCGATCACTTTTGGATAGCTTTATAAGCATGTTAAACATTAGGCATCCTATGTATGTTGAATTATGTGTAAAGCTTTTAATCATAATGTTAATTATGTAATTAAAGTTATGTATGAATTTCTTTTGATTTGGCAAATAAGTTTAGAACTGAAAAGTTCCAAGGTGTATGTGCATGATCTTTGTAGTTGTACATTTCAAAAGCCAAGTCTTTCTTAGGTATAGAAATTGTGTGTCAGTTTCAGGGGAAAAACTGGACTAATTGAGGCTAAATTAGTCAAAGTTGTCTCTGAAAAGTTGTAGCTTATCTTTCTAGTTTTCCAACGGTATATAGTATGAAATTTTTGGATATCAAAGTCAAAAGTTATGATATTTATGAATGGAGATACTTAGGAGTATACTCTGCTTTGTCTTAGGTTGACCTTCTATTTCATCTTAAGTTGACTATTTGTTTCATCTTAGGTTGACCTTTTGCTTCATCTTAAGTTGAGTCTACTTCGTCTTAGGTTGACCTTCTGCTTCGTCTTACATTGACCACCCTTCGTCTTAGGTTGACTTTTTGTTTCGTCTTACGTTGACTAGAACATCTTCTGCTCTAAATTTGACCTTCTAGACGATAGAATTTGTCTTCAAGGTCTTTATGAAAGTTGTAGATCTTAAAGTTCTCTTTCAAATCATCCAAAAAGCACCTTAATCTAAGTTTTTTAGAGTTATGACCATTTTTGCAATTCGTCTTACCCTTCATCTTACGTTGACTTTTTGTTTCATCTTATATTGACCAGAACATCTTCTGGTCCAAATTTGACCCTCTATAAGATAAAATTTGTCTTCAAGGTCTTCATGAAAGTTGTAGATCTTGAAGTCTTCTTTCAAATAATCTAAGGTTTATAGAGAAAGTTATGACCATTTTTCTAATTCATCTCACCGTTTATCTAGGTACATCTAATCCTATTGTCTGCTCCCACTTTTAACCCAGCAGACAATAGAATTTGTCTTCAAGGTCTTCATGAAAGTTATATATCTTGAAGTTCTCTTTCGATCTGTCCAAATAACACCTCAATCCAATATCTGTAGCGAAAGTTATGTCAAATGTCCCGAAACAGGTTTGGTATGGTTGAAGGCAAGTACTATTTCAGTTAATGATTCCGAATGCTGAGCTTCGGAAGCGGGGTCCAGTAGTATCATCCATAAACAAATTATAGTCAATGATTGATCATGAATACTAATAACAGAACATACACATATATACACATTCATCATCAACTTCCTACACCTATTCAACTTCATTTTCACTTATAACTATCACCTTAATTTTTCCCATTTCAAGATACCACATTACTCCCTTTCTTTAGCTCTAGACTCATTTTATTTCATCATAAAAGCACCCAAAGAGATTCACGTTAATTCATCAAGAAAATAGAACAAAAACCCATTATGTATCTAGTTTTTCTACACTTTTTCCTACACCCAGTACTCAACTTCAATTCAAAATTCGAAACTCTTAAAGATAAAATTTGAATTTGATGTCTTCATGAAAAATGTAACCATATGTAATTTAATTCAAATCCAAAATCACCTCATTTGGATATCTACAGAACAAGTTATGGCTAAGTTACAGATGCATAATCAATGGAAAATGTTACAGCTAGCATTTTTCCAGCATCATTTACTCAATTAATCCAACATTATATCATTTCATAATCTATTACCCATAAAAACACCAAAGAAAGACATGATTCTACCCACATTTGTCATTCACATTTTTGCATGAACCCATCCTCATTTTATGCTCATTTAACTCTTAACTATCATCAAAACATGCTTCATTCATCAAAGCTGTGAAGAGTAATAGGTTACTTACTTGATTTACCCAAGGCTTCTTCAAAAGCCTCTAAGAACCCTAGCTTCTTCAACATCCACGAAAATCAACTTTCAAGGTGAAATGGGTTGCATATTTTAGTGACAAAATGGAGAAGACAACAAATCTTAGAGAAACAAAGTGAAAGAGCTGGACCAAAAATCAATATGGTAAGGGTAAGTGTTAGGCCCTGGATTTTTTTTCTCTAGTTAAGCATGATTTAAATGAATTATGAGGTTTTGATATATTTAATTTTTGGAATAAGCAATTTTGTAAAAAAGGAATTCAAGGTGGGTACATGTTTATAATAGAGTAAATAAGCCACTAAATATTTTCTTTGAATCAAGAAATTTTAATGATTTCAATTGCATCATATATGTTGCATTTATTGCTTCTTGAATGGATTATAGAATTTTTATATGTTTGATATATGAATTGTGTTGATGATTTATGAAAAGACTTTGAAATTGATTCTTTTTAAAAAGATACATATTTATGAAATCAGGTTTTCGAAATATCTCATATTCATGAAAAACAAAATTCCAAAATGTGCCATTTGAGCAAGCAGTTTACAATTCATTAATTACATGTTATGTAGGTTTGGTGTAGTCTATTCAAGTATGTCACGTGCACATTGACCAAGTTAAAGGCTTCTACCACCTGTCCGCTAATGGCACGGAGCTCCTTCATGGACTCCTTCGAGTTTACATATATGCAAAACTACTATGTAGGATTGCGATAGTACGTCAAGTTTACGACTACACAGGACCATTATGTGAAAATGTGTAGATCGTCATGTTTATGGATCTATCCAAACTATTTTGATGTGCTTATGAGATGTTAATAAGTTTGATGCATTCATGATTTGTAGTTTATGAATTTTGGTTATGAATTTAAGAACGATACTTTTATGAATTTAATTAGAACTTTGTATTGGCAAATGATCCTTTCAAAGGTTTTGCTTATTTTTCCGTTATAAACTGCTACCTACAAGCTTTCAAGCTCACCCCCATTCTTTCTTATCTCCAGGTGATGAGCAGGAGGTCGAGTGATCGAGAGTCCAAGCATCACTCGAAGTTGCATATGTTGTATTTTAAGCTAGATTTTGTAACCATGAGGCTTTAGTCGCATTTCAAGAATTATTAGTTCAAGTGTCTTATGTATTTTAGGATTTTGAGACATTGATGTATTGTGACTTGAAATGCTCATTAAAGCTTTGTAAAAATGCTTATCTTTTGATGTTAATGAAATCTAGATTGTGTATGGATGATGTTGAGTTCAAATTAGGTATACTTGAAGTTATCAACTTAAGATGATAAATCTTGAACATAAATTATTGTTACACAGATAAGTGAGATATTATGAAAAAGAAAGATATGATTCTTATGAATGATGAGAATTAGTTCTAGGTGATCAGTCAAATGAGTAGAGAATAGAGAGTTTAATGAAATAATATTGGTAGTTGAATGGTTATGCTCAGGACAAGTTTGTACAGTGTAAATTTCAAGTTTTTCATAGGGGAAAAATCTGTATTAATTTAGGTTGAATTAGACAAGGTTGTCTTCTTAAAATTGTAGCTTATCTTTCTATCTTTCTATTTATATAAATTATGAAGTTTTTGGATATCGAAGTCCAGAGATATGATCATTAGAAGTTAGTGATGTTGCATAGGATGAACATTCGGAACAACTGTATTGATTTGAAAATTTAACCTTTTAAGAGGTAAAATATATTTTTGGGGTCTTCATGGAAGTTGTAGGTCTAAAAGTCTTCTTTGAAGAGGCCTTTAAATAACCTTAATCCAATAATTTTAATGAAAGTTATACCCTTTTTACCAATACAGGTCAGAAGAAGAAAACCAGGAAGGCGAAAGTCGCGATCGCGTCGCGACTGCACGATGCGACTCGCAGGCCCCCAAAACAACCTGAACATGTTCCACTCTTTTGGCCATAACTTTATCATCTGACCTCCAAATGACCTAATTTTTAAACCAATGGATTTCTAACACATTTATCTATCTCTCCATAAACATTTATAACTTTTGTTATTGATTTGAAAAAGATTGATTGAATCAAAATAAGGGTATTAGTTGGAAGAGCATGAACTGGATTTTTTACTAAACATACTTTGGTATTTGTATGATATCTTGATCTATAGAGCTCCAAATGAGATGATTCTTATTTCTAAATAAACTAGACACATAGAGCTAAAACTCCTCTAAATTAAAATTCAGTCTTTAAGACTTTCAATTTCTGAATAGAAATTGAGTATAGTGTACAGTTTCAGTTTAATAACAGCTCGAAGTCTTTAAGACTTTCAATTGCTGGATGGAAATTAAGTATAATGTGCAGTTTCAGTTTAATAACAACCCGAAAATATTTAGGGTATAACATTTAGATTTTTGAACTAAATTAAATAATTTTGGTATCATTAGAAATTTAAGACAATGAGGAAAAAATATTATGAAGAATTCAAATTGCAATTCCAGTTGGAGGTTTCCCAAAGTCTATTCTGAAATAGAAGAAATGAGTTTGTTTCTAATGTTTGACTGGTGTGGGCACGTCACCCTTGTAGGATGCGCGTTCGGATGTCACTTAGGATGTTGGGCCTATGACTCATAAGGGCGAAGTCCCAACACTTAATGAGCAGCAGAGTACTACTTCAGTATAAGAATAGTTCAAAATTGGGGCCCAACACTCATGGTATCAGAGAATGAAGATGAACCGAAGTTGGCTAAGTAGGGTTCATTGAAACAACCCTATAAGATAATATGCACGCTCAACTCTTATGATATTTCACAAGATTTGAGCTTCGAAAATGGGGTCCAATAGTGAGAGTGAGTTTCGTGAGTGAAGAATAGAAAGATGAAGAAAATGAAGACGAAGATGGAGAAAAGAAGTGTGTTTCATAAATGGACAAGTGAAAGACCATAATGTAGGTATTTCACTTAGTGAATTTCATGCTTTAAAACAAATGGTGTACCATATGTCACTCTCTCAAGGACTCTTCTTGGTCTTTTATTAACTTGTCCATTTGTTTCCAATTTCCATTCCAATTGTCTCCCAATTTTTAATAACATGAGTCATTAAATCTTAATGTCATATATGAAAATTTCTACTGCCATTTGACATTTATTTCTACCACTATTCATCAATTATTCTGTCACTTGACATTTTTTCTAGTCTAAAAATACCCTTTGATTTTTAGAGAATTCTTATATTTAACCAAATATTCCAATTCACTATTTATATATTCCAACTCAATTTTTAAGACACATAATCCACAATTCACAATTCCAAATATAATCACATTTATAGATCAATTATACTGAAAAAATGTCAATGAATGCATGTATAATCATTTTAGTGTGCAAAAATCAATATTCACGTGTGTGTATGCTAACATTATGCATGAGCATGAAATGCAATTTTATAAACTCTCATTTTTGTTTTCTTAATTATAGAAATCTAGGGTTCTAACCATTAATATGGAAACGGGATGTTACATAAACACTCTTACTCAACTGGTCGAAACAATCTGCAAGTGCACAAAGTCGTTCTTAGTATCTACAAATCGAGTATTCCAAGGTCGTCTCCCACAAGGACTAAGATACTGACTACTGAATTAATCCTAATTACTTGAACAAAAATAACAATAAACTTAAAAGATGATTGGAATTGGGTAGACAATAAATTGTAAATACTGGAAATAACAAACAAGGGTAATTTGATGATTTAGACTTAGGGCTTTGGGGTTCACCCATTCAAGAGATTGATCAATAAATTATGAAATTGATTGAATGACAGGTTATAATAACAATTGCACCACTTTACTCATATTCTCTCTCAAGACATATAAGAATACCTAACTAGTTGATTACCATATCTCAATGTGAAATCTAACTAGTCAAATGCATTAAGAACAAGAAACCACAAGTTATCACACTAGTTTAGGGTATTTCTATCTCTAAATCTAATGTGTTTATCTTCATAGTGCATAAATCATACTTTACCTCTTAGTTCATCATATGATTCCTAAGACTGCCTCCATGGTGATCAAGCATAGAGATAACAGTGAAATGCAAGAAAGATAAGCATAACGAAAAAACTTTCATTCAATGCCAATCAATCCATAAAATACAAATCCATCCCCCAAATTGGCTACATCCCTCACCCTAAATGGGGTTTAATTCCATAACATGATAACATAATCCATACACATAAAGACAATCAACATCCATGAAAGAGTAGAGAGAGAAGGTAGAAAGAACACAAAACAAGATTGCTTCTAATGCTTGATTCCTTCCTCTTTTCTCCCCTTCTGTGTCTCTTTTGGGTGTCTTTTTATGTTGTAACCTCGTTTTTAGTGTCCAACCCCACTTTAGGTCTTAAAAATGAGTATTTATAGTATCTTGGGCTCAAAGAAACCTAGTTTTTGCTAAACAGGAAAAGGTAGATCTTCCTTGGGTCGACAAAGTCCGTTAAGCAGATAGTATGTTCGTTTAGTGGACCTTCTCGGGTCTCTGGAGTGGAATGGGTCAGGCAATGTCCATTAAGCGGACCTTCTTGGGTCTCTGGAGTGGAATGGGTCAGGCAATGTCCATTAAGCGAACCTTCTCGGGTCTCTGAAGCGGAATTGGCCAGTCAATGTCCGTTAAGCGGACATTATGTCTGTTTAGTGGACATACCCAGGGCCTCTACAAAAACGTGCAATATTGACTCTTTAGACAACAAAATGTCTCCTCGGAGTCTTCATAGAAGTTGTAGAAATCAAAGTCCTCTTCGAAAGCATACTTGAATGACCTTAATCTGACATCCATATTAAAAGTTATGCCTCTTGCCCAAAATCTATCCATTTGTACCTATTAAGCAATAAAGTTGAAATGTATGAGAAATAACCAAAGAAAGCTCTAAATTTATATAGAGATAAGTCAAATGAGTTCCAATTCATCCCAAAATCATGTACGAATAATTTGACTTATCATCAACCATAAAAGTTAATAAGGAATTTGGACAAACACCTGTTGCAATTTTAGTTATTTGAATATAAGAATCAAATGAGTGTTTTTGAGGAGTATGAGACTTAAATCTTATGTTGTCAATGTTGCCTTGTGTTATGACTCAAATTATATTTTATTAATATATTAAATTAAAAAATAAAAACCAACACTGTCAATAGTAAAAAAACTTAATGTGCAATCCATTTTCTTCACATAATGTAATTAAGCATTCCTAAATGATTTGAATATGTCCAACTGCTCCATCTTCTTGAACCTTCCAACAAAATAAGACAACTGTGTAATGACCAGCCAATAGCCAACAAGAATAGGTCATTGCTTCTTCTTTTGCTCAGTAACCATTTAGAATTCTAGTCCTCCTGGATAGGATTATAAAGAAATTAAGTTGTATGGAGCATAATTTAATGGCTTTCTATGTGGATCAAGGGCTCACGCTTCCTTACCCCCTTTCCATAAGTGCATTTTACATCTTTCCCTTATATTCAAGGAATTCTTTTCACTTATCTCTTTTTATACTTTGCATGTAACATTAAGGACAATGTTTGGTTGAAATATGGGGGAGGTTTTAGTTATATTTTGTTACATCTTGATTTTTTTGCATAGAATTATGTTTTATTTATTTTGTTTTAGTGGTTATCTAGGTATATGATTTTGCTTTACTTTATATTAATTGTTAGCTAATTAGTTTTGGGATAGTCCATTATAAGGTTTCAATGCATTTTGAAGGAATTAGATTTTGTGTGTGTTGAAGGATTCTGTCATTTAAGAATAAGAGTGGCAATAAGTTGAATAACTAGATGAACTAGGACTATGCACTTTTATAAACTTTGACGATCAAATGATAGGGGATTGTATGAAGATGGGCTGACTGAAATTCCTGTGAAATTTTAAGCCATAAAAGATTTAAACATTCATATTAATCTACATTCACCTTAAAATGTGTCAACTTATATATGGATATTTCTCTAAAACTTGCTTAGAACCATTAATGACCATATTGATATATGCATGCATGAGAATGAAAAAGGCCTTCATTGTTTTAAAACTATTAGCTTAAAAAGCCACCACAATTTATTATCCCTAGTTAGCCTCTTTGAATCATAACCTTTTTCTTTTATGTTGTAACCATATTATAAGTCAAATTCTCCACTTAAACATTCTTACTCAACTATAAATGACTTAAACATTCTTACTCAACTATAAATGTTAATAAGGAATTTGGACTAAAATCTCTTTCAATTTCTATTATGTGAATATGAGAATCAAATGAGTGCTTTTGAGAAGTATGAGACTTAAATCTTATGTCGTCACTGTTACCTTGTGTTATGGTACAAATTATTTTTTATTAATATATTGAATTAAAAAAGGAAATAGCGACAATAGTAAGAAAACTCAATATGCAATCCTTTTTCTTCACATAATGCAATTAAGCATTCCTAGGTGAGTTGAATATGATGGCTCCAAATTATAATGTTATTCCCTACACATGTTTATATGTCTTGCTAATATTTATGGTTTAAAACATTTTTTTATCTTTTGAACCTCACCTTCAACCTCATCCTTATTACAATATGAAGTAAAGCTCTTTTGACTTATACATATGTATGCTCTAAGTTGTTAGGCACCATTTCCGGAACTCAACCCTTACTCTGATACTATAATATGTTGGACCCCATTTTCGGAACCCAACAATTCGGAGTCCTAAACCTTGAGCTTGCGTATTACCTTGTAGGGTCATTTCAAAGAACCCTTATTAAACATCATCTCACAAAGGTGGTGTGCCTACACTAGCTAATCACTAAAATCATAATTGACTTCTTCAAAACAATTGTAGCTCCACATCTCTAATTTAATTTGAAGCAAGAACTATCTCAATTGGAACTCTATAGAAGAAATTATGCTTAAAACGCCAAAGTATGTTCATACCCCAATCATGGTCTCCCAATCGACCCCTCACTTTCTCTCCATCAAAATTTCTCCAATAAACTCCAAAAGATCCCAATTTTTATGGAATGATAGATACACATGTTAGGAAGCTATTGCTTTAATAATCACTACATTTGGAGGTCGGATGAAGAAGTTATTTCCAAAAGATTCAAACATGTTTATATCCTTAATCATATTGTACCTATCTTGGGAGAATTAGAATAACTTTTTCTATAAAGCTTAGATTGAGGTAATTATTTGACCATTTGAAAGAAAACTTCTAGATATACAACTTTCATGAAGACCATAAAGTGAGATTTTGCCTCTAAAAGGGTCAAAAATCGCAATCTACTGTAGTTGTCCCATGAATGTCCGTTTAACGGGCATCCATGTCTGTTTAACGGACATAGTCCATGTCTGTTTAACGGACATAGACTAGCTTGAAAGCCATTTTTCACCTGAGAAGGTCCATTTAACGGACCTAAAGTCCGTTAAAAAGACATTGGCAAGGCTGGTGGTCCTCTTCACCTAAGAAGGTCTGTTAAACGGACCTAAATTCTGTTTAACGGACATGAGGGTTTCCTAAACTTCTCCAAAGCCCCTCCAATGCTTCCTACATCCATTCTTACATCATAATCACTCATAATCTTCCCAATTTCACTTCTTCTAATGCAATAATACTCCTAAAACATTCAATTACCAATTTGAGTGCATCAAACTCCCAAAATTCAACCCAAATGATTCATCACAAACACAAACTCTCACCATTCACCATAGCTGTCATGTTCAAACTTCCTATGCAGCATCATCACTTATAATGCTTATATCTCATAACTCCATACCCAAAATTTACATACTTTATAGCGTTATAAAGCTAAGAGGATAAGCTACAACTTTCTTGAAGACAACTTGGTCTAGTTCTACCTAGATCAATACAGTTTTCCTCCTAAATTCAGAACACAATTCTTACCCTTATGAAAAACTTGAAATTAGCAATGTAACAACTTGAAAAGCCATAAACCACATAATGTAAGTGTATTTCATTCACATCAAATAAGAGTGTTACAACGCTTTAGTGGGAATTTCGAGCTACCTTACAACATAATTCAAAATACAAACTTTACAGAAACAACAATTTCTTAAAATGCAACTAAAGCATTGTTTTTACAAAGTCTAACTTCAAAATAGCAAAATGCACAAATTGGAGTGATGCCTTGACGCTCGACTCGATCACTCAATATCTTGCTTATCACCTGTAGATGGGAAGGAGTAGGGTGTGTTAAGTCCAAATGACTTTACTTAGATATGATTTTGATGTATAACAAAGAGAATCAATAAAAAAAAAAGCAAGACAGACGAAGTCATACAGACGAAGTCAGACAGACGAAGTCAGACAGACGAAGTCACACAGAAGAAGGAACACAGACGCAGACGCTAAGTAAAGCAGATGCAAACAGAAAAGCAGATGCAAATAAAGATGCGAAAGGGAAAGCAGACGCAGACGTAAACACAAATACAGACGCAGAAACACAGACGAAGAAAAGCAAACGTGGAATTCGAAAAGAAGACGAAGGAGTCAGTTCGAGTTAGTTACAGAACTCAACTGATTAACCGTTTCTTTTAAAGATT
>JANIJH010029304.1:0-11215 GCA_024520975.1 Erythroxylum areolatum | reverse complement strand
CTATTATGCATGAACAGTCCTATGCACTCCAAATCTATTCCATCCTATGTCAAATTTACTATTTTACCCTTCCAATTAAGGGTGGGATGTTACACTGAGGATGTGATATCATTGCATCTGAATATATCCCTAAAATATATTCTCAACTATACAAAGAGCAAGGATATCATTAATCCTTTGAAACCATTAATAGGCAACTCAATGATCAAATAAGTTTTGTCACTCCCTAAGATTATAGCTATAAGAAGGAAAAGTGTTAAGATCAATAAAAGGCAATGGATTTCCTGTTAAGAAGGCTTATTGGATCAGTTTGTGGTAGATAGTCCCAAACTATAGATAATAAAATGCAATATAATTACTCCTAGTTAAGTAATCATGTTAGCAAACCTATGGTAACCTCTCTTAGGCCTTACTCATTAACATAGTAACATTGGAGATTTGAATTTAAGCTAGTCAAAGTTAAAGAAATTTGGATTTATGCTTGCATCATCGATCCATATTATGGGTAAAACAAAGAAGAGAATGAGATAAAAATTCAATTATTTTTTAATTGGAGGATACCAAGGTGATCAATCTTAGTGATGTCGTGATGGTCACTATAATGACACTAGCCAACCATAAGGTAAAAAGGATTTTGGTTAATAATGGAAGCTCTGATGAAATCATCTTGTATGATGTGTTTAAAGAACTAAAGTTCACGAAGACACATTTTAGGCTATATTGATTTCATTGGTTGGCTTTTAAGGGGGAAAACTTGTGCTTTAAGGAAGATCGGGTTGTAAATGAAGTGAGAAATAATACCTAGATATCAATTTTATATTGTCTAATATACCTTCAGCACACAATGTCATTCTGAAAAGACATTCTTTATTCCATTAGGCTATTTTGTCACCATAACAATTAATGATTAAGTTCCCCACTTATAATAGTATAGCTAAGATGTATGGGGACTTAAAGGTAGCTAGGCAGTTCTATTTAAAGTCTCTAAAGTTGATGGGAGCTTCAATGTTCATGAGATTAACTCGTAAGAGTTAGAAAAGGGGTAGAGAAAAGTTCTTCATAAGAGATAGTATGGGTAGTATAAGAGAACCTAAGAAGGAAAAGCTATTGAAGGTAGAGACCATGATTGAAAGAGCATATATGGAATTATTATTGAGAAAGTAAGTGAAAATTTTTGATTGAAGACCTCAAGATAAAGGAGGAATTGATTTAAGTTGGTGGTGTACAAATTAAATTTCAACCTTTATTATAGGAATGAGAGATAAAAGAAGTATACCTTTGCCCTAAAAAGACAAAAAGTTATTAGGAAAAAAGTGCAAAGGTTATTAAACCAATTAACTTAAGTTACAATATCTACAGTGGGTGGGCAACATGATGATGGTTAATAAGTTAAGTGAAAAGTGACGCATATATATATGGATTTTATAAACCTTAACAAAGTTTATGTAAAGGACAAGTAAGCCTTATCTAGAATAAACTAGTTGGTGGATGCATCTATTATCCATAAATGGATAAGCATAGATGTGTATTTGAGATACCACTAGGTCTTTATATATGGGTCATACATTAAGAACACCTTATTCAATATGCGCAATGATATCTAATATTATTGACTGATGCTTTATAACCTAAAAATTTGGGGTAAGATACCAAAGATTGGTCAATAAGGAATTTAAACCACTACTAGGTAAAAATGTGGAGGCGACATCAATGATGATTGTTAAGATCAAAAATAGTGTGATCTATATTGTATAAAAGTTTTCTTTGAGATAGGGTGAAGATTTCTATCAAAATTCAACCATCATAAATGTGTATTCAGTATAGCTATTGAAAAGGTTTTGGATCTTATAGTTACCCAACATTGTATAAAGGTCAACTTGGAGAAGATAGAGGCAATTCAGGGTATAGCTATTGAAAAGGTTTTGGATCTTATAGTTACCCAACGTTGTATAAAGGTCAACTTGGAAAAGATAGAGGCAATTCAGGCTATAGAATCCCTATGCTCTATTAAGGACATTTGGAGGTTTATGAGAAGATTGAAGAGTTGTTCTAGATTCTTTCTTAGATCAATATATCATTACCTAACTTTCTTTCTTATACTAAAAAAGTTAAAAACTTTAGTTAAGATATATATATATATATATATATATATATATATATATATCAACATCCATCATATATCTATACATATATATATTTGCTTTACATTTTCATTGAGGAATTGAACTATCAAATCATTATTATAGACCTAATACATTTTTATCCTCATGTAGGAAAGCAAAACAATTTATCTAATACAAATAAGGAAGAAAGAGTCAACATAACATAGGAAAGCGGTTTATAAATAATCAAACTCGCGAATAAAAATTATAATGAAAAATAAAAAATAACAATACTCCTATAATTATAGGGGTACTTACAGTCTCAAAGATATATTTAAGTAATTGCCAAAACGCATACATAAAAACACTTGCTAGCCAACTTTGGAAATCATTTAGTAATTTTTACATCTTGTTCCTAACTAATCCAAAGACAAGTTGATGACCCATCAAAGGGCCACTAAAGGGTCAATACTAGTAGGAGGGAATAACCCTTAAACCCTTCCATATTAAAATTATTTTCAAAGATCAATAAAATTATCATGGGAAGATTTATGTGTAGGCTTAGACTGTGGAGCAAGTTTAAAGAAAAAAAAAGTTACTGACTCTCAAGTCATTAATGAAAAACTTTAAATGCTTAGACTCTAGAGTAAGTTCAGAGAAATAAAAAGTTGCTAACACTCAAGTCATTAATGAAAAACTCTGAATGTTTAGACTTTATGAGATCATTTCATATTTTAAAGCCCTCAATAAAAGGACATAGACATATTGTTGCAATTATAAATCTGAAAAGATTTTCCCTTCAAAAGATCACGTTATACATCCATCTAGTAGTCCTTTCTTGTAAGATAATTTTCTTTTAGGATTCATACCCTTAACTTCTTGTAATCTATTTTCAAACTATGAACCATCTCATCTAGGGCCTTTATATCCTTATTATAGCCCCATAGCTTTTGCTTCATATCCTTCGTAATCTTGTCTTAAGCATTATCCATCTCCTATTGAGTCCAAAGAATCCTTTCTTCATCCTTTTAAACCTCTCACTGCAAATCCATTATGGACATAAGAACTTATGTTGCAAATGATTAGCTATGATGGGCATATTTATATAATAGAGTAAAGAGAGAAACTGATCACCTTGGTGATGTTGACCTTAATCTTCTACATAACACGTCTATAAAATTCCTTCCTAAGAGTTTATGATTGATGAGTAAAATTATTCTTAGATGATTTTGGGTTGAATTGGAATTAATTTGACTTATTTCTATATGGATTTGAAGCTTTATTTAGTCAATTCTCTCACATTTCAACTTTTTTGCTTGATAGGTACAAATTGATAGATTGTGGGAGTGAAAGGCATAATTTTTCTTGTGGATGTCAAATTAAGGTCATTCAAGGATGCTTTTAAAGAGGACTCCGAGTTCTACAACTTCTGAGAATATTCTGAGAAGAGATTTGGTCAACTGAAGGGTTAAAGGTATGAAATTTGTGGATTGGGGAATGTCCATTTAACGGACATTCATGTCTGTTTAACGGATATCGCCAAACAAAATTCACTTTCAGATTCAAGAAGGTCCGTTTAATGGAGATTCATGTCTGTTTAATGGACATCGCCAGACAAAATGTGCTTTTTGACTCGAGAAGGTTTGTTTAACGGACATTAGCAACCCAAACACGATCTGCTTTCCCCTGTTTAGTCGAAACTAGGTTTCTTTAGACAAAGGACATTATAAATACTAAGTTTTAAGACCAAATAAGGGGGCTAAACACAAAAAACAAGGTTACCACTTAAGGAGGCACAAAATAAGAGGAAGATAGGAAGTTTTGGGGATTGGTATCAAGGATTGGAAGCATCCTTGTCTTGTGTTCTTCCCACATTCTCTCTCTACTCTTTTTTAAATGTTGAGCATCTTTATATGTATGACTTTTAGTATCATATTCTGGAAATAAACCTCATTTAGGGTGAGGGATGTAGCCTATTTGGAGGATTGATTTGTATTTATGGATTGATTGATGTTAAACGAAAGTTCTTAGGTTATGTTTATCTCTCCTGCATTTCACTGTTGTTTTTATGCTTGATCTCCATAGATGCAATCTTAGGAATCATATGATGGACTAAGAGGTAAAGTATGGTTTACGCACTAGGAAGATAAACACATTAGACTTAGAGATACAGGTATCCTAAGATAGTGTGATAACCAATGGTTGCTTGTTCTTCATGGGTTTAACTAGTTAGTATGCACATTGAGAGATGGTAATCAACTAGTTAGATACTCTTATATGCTTTGAGAAAAGATATGGGTCATGTTGTGCAGCTGTTTTCATAACCTAACATTCAATTAATTTCATAATGTATGAATCAACCTTTTGAGTTGGTGAACCCCAAGCCCTAATTTCAAATCTTCGATTTATCCCTACTTGCTATTTTTTTTTAGTATTTACAATTTACTGTCTACTAAACTCCAATCATCTTTTAAGGTTTATGGTAGATTTAATTCAAATAATTCGAATTAATTTGGCAGTGAATGAATTAGTCCTTGAGGGAGACGACCTTGGAATACTTAATCTTTGGGTACTAGGAACGACTCTGTGCGCTTGCAGATTTTGTTGACCAATCATCCTCTTATATAATTAGGCTTTGACACAGCTACATGTTGACTTTGTCCTCCTAAAAATGAATCCTTGGACTTAATGACCTACTTATGGAAGAAGATCTCATAATTAGGTTCCTGATATTTATTGTGAATAGTCGCTCCCTTTGAAATTATTGCCTTGGCATAGGTTGGTATAGGAGTGGAGGCTTCTTTAGTGAATTTCATTCTTGATAATAAAGCTAGTCTTAGTACCTTAATAGTTCTACATGACTCCTTATAATGCCTTTCTTATCCTCTTTTTAAAGGTATCCTCCTTTTAATGAGCTACATACATAAACTTAAGTAGAATTATCCTTATAAAATTATGAGTTGGTAATGATAACCTATACATCAATAAGAGAAATATGAAATAAAAAACTTTGTTTATGAGGCCATAAGAGCATCTAAATTTCATCTCTCATTGAAGCTTAAATTAACCCCTCCCATAGCTTACCTTAACTACTACTCACTCTCATTCTCTAATACTAACAAAAATATGCCTTTTCCATATGTTTCCCTTTTGGGGCTTATTCAAACTCATCTTAAGCCTGATATTCAAACTATACTAGCTTAGGAGCTTACTTAATTAGGGATAAACTTGATGCATAAACTTGAAAAGGTTTGTGGTGGGCCTTATGTTTCTTAAATGATATACCACTTAAAATTAATAAAAAAAGACACCAAGAGTGAGGTTAAACTGGCCTATGATTGAGTTTATTCGTTTTAGTGTCTCAAATAAAATTTGTTTAAAGGAGGTCTCATCTTGTATTTAAAACTATCATAGTAGACTTTGATATCCCTTTGTCTAACTAAAAAAGGATGCTCAAACATATAAGAGGACCTTATGCTAATATAATAAGGGATGACAAAAATCAACCCTCATCCCATCAAAATTACTGATTTGATTTTACCATAATAGCCTTCTAACTTAAACTTAATCATCAACTAGGTATGAGGAATGATAACCTAATAATGTCTACATTTAGTCCACTTAGTTGATCATGACCATTTGACAACTTAGACCCCTCTAATTCAAGCCTATAAGCACTATAACCATGACTTAAACTACCTGGACAAGACATGACATCTATAAGAAAAAATAAAGGCTCAAGAAAATATAGGGTAAAAAAAGGTAAGACTTCGAGAAGATGAATAAAAAAAGATAGTCGAGAAATTAGCATAAGATTTTTAAAAATAATAAAAAAGAAGTAAAGATTTTATTACAGATGAAAAGAAAGTTATTTGTATTGCTCTTTAATGATTTTGATTAACAATACATGGATGACCAAGATTCATAATCCTTCCCACTTCCTTATAGTGCATAAAATTTTACCACTCGTCTTTACCATAGTATATATGCTAATTAAAGTTGTAAAGACTAGTAACAAGTTGTGATGAGCTAAAAGGTAGCCTTCCTAAATGCTTGATAGGATGTCCATAAGATGTTTGAGACTAAAGTGTTACTTTAGCATACAATATATTTTTCACTAAAGGCTTTTTGACTATCCCCTTAATTGATTGACCTTGCTTTCATGCAAATTATAAGGCATATAAAGTTTCTCCTATAAGGATTGTAAAGTTTTATCTAAAAGGTTTGTAATAAAACTTGAAGGTCATTCATACTTGAGTAAATAACCTAGCTACTTAGGATTCGTGGGGCCATTTCTTCATGCAAACAAATCCATCACACAATCCCAAGTAAGTAGGAATAAAAGGGGAAATAAAGAAAAGACATTTAAAACTAAACAATCTAAGCTCGCTTTCATTTTCTCTTTAGTTCTTCAATTGAAAATTTACTTTAGCATTAGAGTACTAATGTTTGAGCAATGTCCAAATTTATTTTGTAGAAGCTTGATAAAAACTCCAAATAGAATTATAAATGAACCGAGATAAGAAACTTAGACAACATATATATATGATATCATTTTCTATACTTCAAGAACTAGTATTATTATGATTTAGGCAAAAGATGCAAATCACTTTCTAAGGTTCGCAAAAAGTCTAACTTCGTCCATACCATTATTTATAGTACCAATTTATCCTTTGACACTTAAAAATATAACACATTAACTCAATAAAACGTATTGACTATGTAGCCTTATATTTGTTAAATTTCTATCATACCTTTTTTATTATATTGTTAAGTTGTCTTAACGCCACCCTATCACAATGTATTCAGTTCTTAAATATGACATGTATAAATTATATTAGAATAATAATTCAAAATATTTTTTGACTCCTCCTTCACTACCTAAGTTGTCTGTAAATATTTTAAAGATGTCTTAAGTCTTGCATGGGAAAATTTTTAAGAGGAATTCAATGTTGATGAGTAAGTGATGTAAAGGGAGATGCTTAACGGAAATTTCTCTTTAATTAAAGAGCTCATTGAAGTTCAACAGATATCTTTCACATTTTTCATTATCTTTAGGTTCTAAAAAAGATTTAAAACTAGAGCATTTAAATTGTGAAGGTTCATCTATAAGATTTTATGTATTGGTATGAATTGATGTTTGCAGCATAATTATTAACTTTTAGGTGATTTTTACTTTTCTCTTAATTTTTTTAACTTATAATTGAATTTGGCTAAGAAAATTAGCCATTTGTTTTTTTTCGTTTACCTCATAATTTCTTTTTCTTTAAGATTATTATAAGGCAATTCAATTATTAATTATGCCTGAAATTATTCTATCACCGTCATAAGTAATAATTAGATTGCCTCGTCATAATTGAAGATGAGCACAAATTTTACCTAATATATCTTTCAATTCTTTTTGTGTTCTTTTTAAATAGTCATTTTAAATAGCTATATAAGGAAATAATTATAATTATATTAATTATTTAGTTATAACCTTCTGGGGCCTCTAACAATGTTGAATTTTTTTTTGGCTAACTGGGAGTTATAGGGATTTAAGATTTAATTATTATTTTTGGTAGTTTTTTATCCTTCTTTTGCTGTTAATTTTTCTCGTTTTTATCTATATCATAATAATATATTATTTTTAATACAATAATATATCTATGTTACTAGTTATATTATTGTATTTAAAATAATATATATATGTTAATATTAAATTAAAAGAATAAATAATAATTCTAACATACAATATATACATAATGGCTTTATTATTTATTATTATTTCAAAATAGAAACTAATTTAATTAAAGATGTATTTGATAAAGAATACCAATTTTAAAAAGTAAGATTCATATTATTTAAATATATCGAATATTATTGATCCAGTATTTAATTATTTAATAGACATATTTTTATAAACCATGTGTTTACATCTAGAATTACTAATCCTAATGATAATGTTCAAAAGTAAGTAATCAAGAATTCTCAAAACTTTTGTTATCTAATATTTTCACACGAAACCTTTGACTTTATTCACATTAATTTTTATCATGTAAAGATAAACTATTTGAAATCCAAGGTATAAACTTTTTAAAAAATAAACAAGTTGAGACATTTAATAATAGATAATATACCTTTATATAAAAATTTAGAGAATTTATTGTTCAATTCCTTTTAATTAGATGCATGACAATAGCACCTTTTAGTAAGTTTATTAAAAGGTTTACAATAAAGACATTTTAATTACTAAATCACGCCTAGATCTTTTACAAGAGGTGTCTGTATTATGTAATAAGAAGCATTATGCATGCGTGCAATGTATATGCTGACGCATTGGGACATGACCAAGGTTGTTTTAATCCATTAAACATGTGGTGCAAAAGCAGTGTCAATGGTCGGTCACCAAAAATCAGTTCATATCAGAACTCATAAGGCCGGTGTTTGAATGATACGGGAAAAAACAAATTCATGCCAGTCATATCGTTACTTATGATAAGGATTGTATTGTATATCTTTTATCTGTCTTCAAAAATTATAATAATTATTATAATTATAATTTAATATATATAATTGTTTTAATAATTATTAATAAATATAACTAAATTTAAAATATATTTTTAAAATATATAAATTTCAAATAAACTTTCATTTAATAATTAAAAATCTATTATAAATAATAATTTTTAAATTATTTATTTTAAAAATAAAATTTTTAATTAATACTTTATTAATAAATATTATATAAAATATTAAAATAAATTTTATATAATACTTAGGCCGTATTTTGAATATCAGCTAATATCGACAGATATTAGCCAAAATTGGACGTTACCAACTAATACTTAAATCTGGTACAATTAACATTTCGGTTGATACTAATTTTTAATCCGATACAATACGTAGTGTTTAGTATCAATCAATACGAATTTGTATCCTAGGATATACGTGGGAGATTGTTGTCAAACAATTGATACAATAATGGTGGATTTCGAGAAGGTATTGGAAGCGACGTTAACCAACTGTTCAACGTTTTGCCAGAATCAAAGAAAGTACAGATCTAACTGATTGAGGATCTAACGATTCCCAGGATCACATGTATTCATACTCTATAAAACTATTATAACCTATAACAGCAAAAAGATACTCTAAAAATTACCTAATATATTTAGGGGCTAATTGGTTTTACTTTTATTTTCTGATATTATTTTTAATTTTTGTTTCCTGTTTTTATTTTTTATTTTTTTCTCAAAAATGAAAACCTGTTTGATTGAAATTTGTAATATAAAAATTAAAAACAAAAACCTATTTAGTTGAAATTTCTAATAAAAATAGAAAACAAAAATATGTTTAGTTTTATTATCATGTTTCTATTTTTTGAATATATATCCAATTTAATATTTAAGTTTGTTAATCTTCAAATCATTTAATGTGGAGAAGGCTTTGAAGTCATAATTTAAGTTATTTTTATAACTTAAAACTATTACGAAGACAATAAATCAGGTAAAGATTAAACTTTATAAAGCCTCTATCATGACGTAAAAAAAAGACTTGGATAAAGTGCTACATTAAATAACATGAAATGATACAAAGATAAAGAGAAGGCTAGGTTTTGTAAGAAGATAGACTCCATGCTAAAAACACGAGGATGAGAAGTAAAGAAGGATAAAATCTCTGCTGCATTAAATAGCATTAACCTTGTGTATGCTTACTGTCTTCGTTGGTGGAGACAGATAACAAAATACAAAAATCCTGTACCTCGCAATATTTGATTGCTGACTCAACTTATTTTTTTTTGACTCCGAGTCACAGAAACATAAATTTTTTGTTCTTTTCAAAATCGGAGGACAAAATTTCTTGTCCATGTGACAAAAACAAAACAAATAAGCAACTTCCAGAAATACCTTTCTCCCATCAAAATCTTGTTATTCTTATTATTATTGAATATTGTTATAAATTTTCTACTTATTATTAAATTTATCAATTTTTTATCTTAATTATATTATTAAACTCATTATCATCATCATCATCATTATTATTATTTATTGTTAATAATAATATTATTATTCAGTATTGTTATTATTATTATAAATTTTCTACTTACTATTTTAAATATTTTTAGGATTATTATTTTTATGATTAATTTTATTATACCAAATTAATTATCTTATTATTATTATTATTAATTATTATAAATTTTGTACTTTATTATTATTATTATTATTATTATTATTATTAATCGAGATACAAAGTAGGGATATGTTGATTTTCTGTTGAAGAAAATTGTTGTTAAAATTCAGAGAAACGATGTTTTATAGTTTCTGTAAAATCGTTATAGTTTTTTTATTTTCAGAAACAAAAAATTGCAATAAAGTAAGCTAAACACGTTTTACTTACCTGTTTTTCTTTTTACAAAAACGACAACAAAAAAGGAGAAAAAACATAAACAAACAGCCCCTTAACTTCTCTTTAAAAATAGAAAATTAGATATACATATGACTGGAAAATCGTGGAGTTTACAATCAAGATTAGAAATGACATTCTGGGCTCGAAATCAATGTGTATTGACTTGGTTTGAAGTCCAAAAATTATAACAAATATTTTGACTAATTAGTATATGTTAATTACTTCATTTTCAATTGATTTTATATGATTATTCAACTATCATTTCATACAAATAAAGTATTTTTTTTCTCCTATTTATGTTTATCTTGAAGAAAAATATTCCAATATTATGGGGTATGGTGTAATATGTTATATTTTATTCACAACTTGGGCAAATAATATAATTCAATATTGATAGTTTAGAGGACATGTAAATTATAATCTCAACTATTGGAGAAATATTGCAAAATTAAAATTAAAAAAGGCTTTTAGTTTAATTATAAATGAGCACTATATTTTTATGTTTATAATAGATAAGAAAATAAGGAATAAAAAAAGAAAATTAATCTTTTTCTGCAAGTGAGTAGGCCTTGCACTTTCATAATAGTATATGGTTGCTCAAGTTATAGTTAACAAAAAAGCTTAGCAATATATATATATATATATATATTTAATCCATAAGAATTTATCTGATATGGTTTAACAGTTTCAAGAAATGTTATACCTAACATTATTTCTAAGGTATC
>JANIJH010029294.1:0-11215 GCA_024520975.1 Erythroxylum areolatum | reverse complement strand
TTCTAACAACTCTTTAAGCCCACTCCTCCAATAGGCCCGTTCTAATAATCTAACTCTAATTTCTAATTCCCCTTTTTTAATACTACAAAAATATAAGACTCATCTTTTAAAATATATTGAAACAATTTAAAGCAACAAAAAATTTAGGGATAAACAAAAGAAATTAAATAAATAAAAAAATAAAGAAAAATTTTCGGGACCCAACAATTAATGGAGCTATTAATGATGCGATCAAATTGAGGCTATTTCTCTTTTTGTTGAGCAATCGGGTTAAGCTGTAATCTATTACTATATAGGACCAAATGGACCAAATGGATGAAAAAGTCATAATGAAATACTTTTCACCAACCAAAGCTACCAAGATGAGGAATAACATCACTTATAACTAGATTGAGTTAGAAACATTATATGACACCTGAGAGAGGTTTAAGGATTTATTAAGGAGATGTCCACTCTATGGACTTCCTATTTGGATATAAATTTTGTAATGGCTTGAATCCTTTAACTAAGAAGATAATATATGCAATAGCTGGAGGTACTTTAAATAGTAAGAAGCTTGAGGTTGCCTAGGAGTTAATGAGGAGATGATTATAAATAAATATCAATAAAATTTCATTAGAATAAAACCTAGTAAGCCGACTGGAGTTTATAATGTAGATGTAGTTACAGATCTAGCAATTTAAGTGGAAGCTCTTAATAGAAAGATTGATGGATTGTCAGTTGTGCAATAACCATCTTAGGTGATGTCGTATGAGTTATGTAGAAAAGGGTATATATGCTAAGATTGGAATGCTATTAAGGTATAACAAAACCAACTGAACATGTTGATTATATAGGTAATGCACCTCATCCACAGAATAACACACACAACATTACATACAATATAGGTAAGAGGAACCACCTAAACATTTTTTGGAGAAATCAGAGGCAGTAGAGGCAAAATCCTTTACTAAGATTTTAACAATACCATCCACCTCAAGAGAAGAAGCTTAGTTTAAAAGATATTAGAAAAAAAAATCTATTTCCATATTTGAAGCTTGCTTTCAAGCTATCAAAACTTCATTGAGAAACCAAGAGTATTTATAACCAGAAGAACTATAGTGGATAACTTGTCAAGTTAGCATTTGAGAGACTGGATGGAGGTTTACTTAGCAATACTGAAATAAATCCTATGAAGCATGTAAAAGCAATTACTCTTAGAAGTGATAAGGAATTGAGAGTGGAAGAGAAACAAAGTTAGGAGGAGAAAGCTATGAATAAGAATAAAGAGAAAGAGAAAAATAACGAGCAACTAAGTTCAAATATATCATTCCATATCCAACAAAATTGAAGAAGAATTGTATAGATGGGTAGTTTGGTAAATTTCTTGAACTTTTTAAAAAACTTTACATTAACTTACGTTTTATTAAAGCTTTTTTATAGATACCAAAATATGATAAGTTTTGAAGGAGCTATTGTTAAACAAGCAAATGTTAGAGAAGTTATCTACTGTGACACTAAGTGAGGAGTGCTCTACCATCTTACAAAACAAACTGCCTAAAAAGTTTAAGGATCTAGGGAGTTTTACTATCCCCTATTTGATCAGTAGTTTGTCGATTAAGAAAGTTTTGACTGATTTAGGGGACTGTATCAATTTGATGCCTTACAAATTGTTTAAGAAATTGGTGTTAAGAGAGCCTAAACCAACCAAAATGAGCATTTAATTAGATGAAAGGTCAATTAAATACCCTAAAATATTATTAAGGATGTCTTGGTTAAGTTAGACAATTTCATTTTTCCAGTTAATTTTGTGATATTAGAAATGGACGAGGAAAATAAAATGCCTTTAATTTTAGGTTGACCCTTTTAAGATATTTTTAAAGCTATAATTGATGTTAGTATGGTAAATTAGTGTTAGGGGTTAAAGATGAAGAGGTAACATTTAAAATATATGATGATATGCGACATTCTCTTAAATATGATTATACTTACTATTTTCTTGATGCTATTGATGTTATGGTTTCAGATTATGTGCAAGAAATTGTTTATGACGTGCCATTAGAGATGTGTTTTATCCAAGGCAAGGAGCATAAAGATGACCACATAAGGGTGGAGTAAATAGCCTATCTTGAGGCTAACAAACCTATAGTGTGGAGGAAAGAGTTTGAGAAGCTTAATAAGAGTAAAGAGAAGAGGTCGAGACGCTTTATTGAAGACATGGTTATGTTATAATTAAATAAATTGTCAAATCATCTCAAGCTTATATTTTTGGGGAAGGAATTATTGAAGACATTTAGAGAGCATAAGAGAGGGATAGCTTGGAAGATTTTGGTATTAAAAGGATTAGCTCATCTTTTGCTTATATAAGATATTGATGGAGGATGATTTCAAATCAATTGTGCAACCCTAAAGAAGGCTTAATTTAATATGAAGTTGTAAAAACTTATGTAATTAAGCTTCTTGATATTGGTGTTATTTACCATATTTTTAATAGTACTTGGTTGAGCCCTATATTGGTTGCTCCAAGGAAATGAGGGATGATGGTGGTACCTAATAAGAAAATTGAGTTTGATCCTTTTAAAGACCATCATCGAGTGGAGAGTATGCATATACTACATGAAGCTAAATGATGCCACTCAAAAAGATCATTTTCCTTTCCCTTTCATTGATAAAATGCAGCAATCAAATGACCATATGTATTACTACCATTCGGATGGTTTATCTGACTAATTTCAAATTTATATAACTTTAGAGGATCAAGAGAAAATTACATATACATGTCTATATGGTACGTTCGCTTATAAGAAGATGCTCTTTTGTTTGTGTAGTGCACCTGTTATATTTCAAAGGTGCATAATTTCCATTTATGATGATCTGGTAAAGTACATCATAGAAATAACTTTTCTATTTGTGATAATTCTTTTGATTTTGCCTCTATAATTAAGGAAAAGAGCTTACATGCTATGAGGAGACCAATATGGTCTTGAACTGGGAAAAGTGTCATTTCATAGTACAAAAGGGTATAATTCTAAGCCTTAAGATCTTACATAGGGGAATAAAGGTCGTTAAAGCAAACATTGAAACTATGAAGAAATTACTACCCTCCAACTTTACTTAAGGTTATTAAGAGATTCCTAGGACATGTATGTTTTTATAAAAGTTTCATTAAGGACCATTCTAAAATTGTTAAGTAACCAAGTTACTTGAGAAAGATGTGTCTTTCATATTTGCTTAAGAGTATTTGATTGCATTCACTTTTCTTAAGAAAAATAACTGATCCCTAGTTACAGTTACTCTAGATTGAAATCTTTCTTTTAAACTAATATAAAATATGTGTGACTTTGTAGTAGGTGTAGTTCTTAGATAAAGGAAGGATGAGCATTTTCAGCGCATCTACTACACCAGCAAGACTTTGACGGATGCTTGAGAGAACTATACAACTACACAAATAGAATTACTATTAATGGTTTTTGTGTTTGATATATTTATATCTTATCTAATTATATCCAAATTTGTTTACACTAACCATTCAACACTAAGATATTTGTTAGATAAGTCAAATGCTAAACCAAGATTAATTAAATGGATTTTGTTGTTGTAGAAATTTGATATGGAGATCGAAGATAAAAAAAGGAGTTGAAAACCTGGCACCAGTTCATTTATCAAGTCTAGAGAACCCAAATTTAGAGAAGCTTAGACAAGATGATGCTAATGATGCATTTCCTAAAGAGGGCATATTTAATCTTTAAGAGGTAAATGAGTTTATACTTCTATAATTTGCTAACTTGGACAATTACTTAGCTACTAGGATTCTTCCTAAAGGGCTTTCTCATCAATAAAAGAAGACTTTCTTCTTTAGTTTAAAAGGTTATCTTTAGGAATGCCCCTATTTGTTTAAAATTTGTGCAAATCAAATAGTATAAAGATGTATAAATACAAACCATGGAAGATTTTAGGGCACTACCATACTGGTCAAGTTGGAGAGCGTTACCATGTAAATAGGATAATCAAAAAGGTTCCTAAATCAAGTTTTTATTATCCCACACTGCTTAGGGATGCCTAAAGTTATATGCAACTTTATGATAAGTGTTGGTAGATAGGTAATAATTAATATCTCTCACTGAGATGAATCGCCTCAAATTTTATTTTAGTTTGTGAAGTGTTTATATTTAGGGCATTGAATTTATGAGTCTATTTTTAGTTTATAATGGAAATAAATACATCCTAGTTACTATAGATAATGTGTCTAAATAGGTTAATGGTCAAGATTTACCTACAAATGATGATAGGGTTTATAGTTAAGTTTCTTAAAAAGTTGTTTCCCCGATTTGACACACATAAATCGATTATTAATGATAGGGATGCACACTTTTCCAATATCCAACTTGAAGTTTATATGAAATATGTAGTTACATATATAGAATTGTCACCTCTTATCATCCACAGACTAATGGCTAAATGGAAGTAGCTAATAGAGAACTAAAACAAATTTTAGAAAAGATGGTAGAGCATCATAGGAAAGATTGGTTTGATAAGTTGGATAGTTCTCTTTGGTCATATAGAACAACATTTAAGACATTGATAGGTATTACACCTTATAGGTTAAAGAATGACAAAGTGTGTCACTTGCCAGTTGAACTTAAGCATAAAGCCCATTGACAATTAAGTTTATCAACTCTAATCTAGATCTTGCAGGTAAGCTGAGAAAAATCTAAGTGATTAAGTTAAAATAATGGTGCATCATGGCTTACGAGAATTCAAAATTTATATGAGGATCAGGCTAAGAGGTATCATAATAGGAAGATCAAGTAAACCAATTTAGAGGGTGATCAAGTTCTTTCGTTCAACTCTTAACTTAATTTATTTCCATACAAGTTAAAGTTTAGATGGTTCGAACTTTTCATAGTTAAACAAAATTTTCCCTATGGCACTATAGAGGTAACCTATCTAAAAAAATGAGTTCAAAGTAAGTGGCCGTTAGTATGGGTGTTATTTTTCATCTTTTATGCCTTACGTATATTTGTTGGTTTATAATTCTAAAGGCACATAAAAATTTAGCTAAGTATAAAAGTTACATAAATCTACATAGTCATAAAGAGGCTTGTTTTGATGTATATGTTCCTCTACATGCTCAATTGAAGGAGTAATATGGCCATTTTTCACATAAAGACGGGTTATTTTAAAAGTTACAAAAATTTACATGACTATGAACATGACTATAATAGTAACCATGTACTTGAAACAACATCGTTAGTGATATAAAGGAGCTTAAACATGCCCATGTGTGTAAGCCAAGGAATAATGACAAATAAGACAAGCACACAATATTGGCTTCAAGATGAGGAAGTGCCTAGGAAAAGGTAAAAGGGTGAAGACATATCTCGACAACCACCAATACAACCCGAGCCACCACAACCTACACCTATGATTCACCCTATGCTCAATTTCACTGTACTAGCTTATGCTACTTAATGTGAGAGATTAATGTCGAAGCTATTCAGTGAGAGTAGGTACATTGATTAGGTGGTACTTGATCAAGCCAGGCTAACTTAGAATGTCTAAGATCTGAGTAATATTGGCAATTAGAAGAGCTTATTTACAGTCAATAGCCCACTTACAAAGACCTGACACTTGAGTTCCTCAATATGAAGCATTACATCTAGAATATTAACAACATCATTCAATTTTGGGTGTTTAGGGAGATGGAGAGTATGAGTTGTACACAGTTCTCCTTATACATGGGTCTCTGCTATATAGAGTATACTAATTCTAAGGATTATATGTTATTGCGAGTGAGTTTCCCTATTGGAAACAATAAAAGACATATTGGCACCCCATCAACAGAGAATGGTATTACCTATACAATCCAAAGAATCTACATTGTAATCCCCATCAGTGAGGTACAAGCATTCCTTACTAAACCATACAATGAGCAAGAGGAGGTGTGGTGGGAAAGATGGACAAGTTTACTTATATAGTTGATCAAGAGAGTACCCGTTTAATTAGGCTATACATTATTTTGGTTTTTTAAACATCATTTAATTAGGCTATACCCTAACTTGGTTTTGCAAACATCAGGCATACGATGTTAGGGTTAGAGCCATCTATATAGGTCCATATATCACTGAATTGATTAGAGGCATGGGATTATTGGAGCGACCACCTAAGAGTGCAAATTATTTAACAGATAGTACCATTAGTTTCAATACTTTGCCAACCAAGGGTATGATCGAGAGAAGAGAAGGCCTGTCGGGACCTAATTATGTTTTATATAGGGCTCAAGAGCATGGACTGCAGATAGAGCAGAAAAGGATTGCCCTAAGTTACCAGAGCAATAACCCAAAAATAATGTTTATCCACAAACACCTCCAATTTCATCTGACCATGATGATGGCTCTTCTGCTAGTATACATATATTTGTGTTGCCATCCATATTAGAGAAGTGCTCTAAAGGCAATCACCTATAGCACTTATTGTACAAATCATTTTAAGATTAATAAAAGCATTTTTATTATTTTGATGTTCATACATTTATGGATTTGATGTTGATCTTAAATTGATTTAATGAAGTCCTTGGTACATTCCTATTATGTGTAATTATGTTATTATCTAAACTTTCCCTAGTCATAGGATTAATAAGAAGCGATATCATTAATACAGATAGACTAGTACATGTTATACTCCTTTATTAGATCAAGTAGTAGATCTCATAAGCTATAGACATGAGTTGCTTAGAGTTAACATGTGAGTGCTTACTACATTGGATTAACCCACTATGTGACAATCATATAGATATTCTATTCCAGTGTCAATGATAGTCTCATCATAGCAATGCTGCAAGTATCCTTTGACTTGAGGTGCTCAAGGATATCCCAGATATTGATCCTGTGCTTTGACTCCATTCGTCGGTGCCTTTTAGGAGTTACTCATAAGGTGGTGATTGGGTACAGCTTGAGGTATTCGGAGGCAATTGAGTAGCCAATAAAGGATATACCACTCCTGATAAAAGGAGATGTGACCCACAGCCTCTTGTTTGGGTCATTACTCGGGAGTCTTTGACCAGAGCAGATATGTGTCATGAAGAGAGTCTTCAATGATACATAGAGTAATGAGATCCTCAGGATAAGATCTAATATCACTTGGACTAGATGTGATGTAGTTAGCCTAATGGGAGTTGACACTTTGACCATACTCTGAACCAAGTGAGGTATAAATGGCGAAAGGACAAATTACATGGCAACATTGCATATGAAAGGGTTCGTAGTCAAACCACTGACCTTTCGGTCAATTGGGGATCATGACGTATTGCTACATACTACTCTTGACTTGTTTGAATTAGTGTTAATTCAAATGGCCAACATAACTGGGAACCTAATGATTCACGTACATAGGAGATCCGAAAGATGAGTAAAATGATCTTGAATGGTGATTCAAGATATGAGAGAGTGTTTCAGGATTGTATCACAATATGATCGTGGTAGAAAAGGTTGCATGGAGTAGATTAGAAACAAGTGTTGTTGCCTGCCAAATTGGTCATTAACTTCCCAAAACTTTCATTAATGCATGCTATTCATGGTCATTAACTTCCTAAACTTCTATTAATGCATGCTATTCATGGTCCTTAACTTCCTATAACTTCCATTAATGCATGTTATTCATGACCATTAACTTCCTATAACTCTCTATTAGAGGTGGGGGTTATGGAAGGCCAAATGGTGTAAAAAATAGAGATAATTTTCATGTATCTTGTGTAAGATACAAGTAAAAGAAAGGCTCTTTCTTACACACACACTTTTTTTCTCTCTAACTCTCACAAGAGTTCTTGTCTTTGCCAGCATAAAGAAACAATTCTAGCCATCTCTTAGTGAGGTTTCATCCTTCTATCTTCGTGTGGACTTTTATTAGAGAAAGTCTACGTTAATCATTGTGTTATCAACACAACACGAAGAAGATTAAAAAAACGAAGGAGAGTCATCGGAAAGGTATGTAAATATATTACATTTCATGTTTTTGTTTTCTATATCTATATGCATAAGTAAATCTAGTTTTTGAGGTTTCGTTTTATTTTTCATTATGTATATTTGATATATATTATGTATGAGATGGATGATCGGAACCTTACAATCCACCCCTCCACATCATAACTGGCTTAACATTGTTTAATTAGAGAGATATATCGGTCATATCTTAAGGGTTCAAAGAACCCTTAAAGATGGATAATGGGATCTTGCAGAGTTAGTATTACAATTAGAGGCATGCAATAGATATGTAGAGGACATCCTCATACATATCACTAATCATCTAGGAGTTGTGGTCCCACCTCTACTCACGAGACCCAATACACTATCGTTGTCACCTCAACAACCAAATGAGCTAGCTCTAGTTGAAATAATGCCTGTATATATTCAAGAACCTGATACTTCCTTTGTATAAACTAATCCTTGAGTGAGACTGAGCATGAGTTAACAAGCGATCAAATATTAGATTCCTTGTCTACCATGGTAACTCATATTATCTAAGAATCTTGAGATGAGAAGCAGGCTATTTGTATCTTTTCTTTTATTTTAATTTTTTAATTTCCATTTTTATTGTGTCTTGATAGTTAACAAGAGATTATCCTTGCTAAATTGATATTATTTTTGTTTCTCTATTTTCTTATTTATTGTTGATAGACTAAACCATAATTTTTTATATATACAATTAGTTTTTATTTTCATTTGTTTTATTTCCATTGTTTAATGCTCTGTTCCCTTTTATTTTCTTTCTGTAAGAATCACTACACATAATTTGGATAGAATTCATGCTACAAATTTGAATATCTTGCATATAAACAAAAAGGTACAAGTTCATTTTACCTTTTCTGTTGTCGATGTATTCCATTATTTTCTATGCTCCATATGTGTATTGGGGATAATTTACATATTTAAAAGTAGGGAAGGGGTATGTGATTTTCATGTGGATTCGATTGTAATTCAAGCATAAAGCATATTTTAGTTTTTATTTGATAATTTTTCTTTATGAAAATCTCTAATAGGTTAATTCTTGTCTTGAAATATTTTGATCTGTCTAAATCATTGATTTAAGCTAGAATATGAGAGCAAGAGCGCATGATTTTATGAATTTTTACTTGCTATATTATGAATGGATGTTTTAACATTCAAATTAGATGAAAGTACTTAGTATTTTTCACACACGAGCATAAATTGTGAGCTTTTAAACCTATGAGCAATTATCATTATTATATTATGCTCTATTTTTCTTTATTGTGTCTTTATCAAGCATAGTTGGAAGATTTTAGAGCTTAGTTTTATTATTCATATTGGGACCACAACTTTTGACTAAAGACATTAAAATTAAAAAGGTACTTAGGTTAAACCTTTATTTGAAACTTTTATTTGATTTTTCTTTATCCTATTTTTATCTTTATGTGTAACCAAATTTGAGCCTTAGCTTTTTCTTTGAATTATTTAAACCATATTACAAGTCAATAAACCATTTTTGTTATTAGCTTGACATTTACTTTTGTACCTTAAAAGATTGTATTTACTTGGTTGTACAAGAATCTTATTAGATAAAGAGGTATCAAGAACGAAAAAAAGGTGAAAGCTTATACATTCAATATTATATCTTCTCATATGTTACTTATCAAATTTTTCATATAATATCCTTGTAAGCTCGTCAATAATCAATTCAGAAACATCTAGAAATAAATTGAATTGAAAAAAAAATATTTTTAAATTATTGTAAAAAGGGGAAAGAGAAGATGCTTATGTTATTCAAGACTTGTTTTCCATCTTACTTACATTTTATTGAGAGATTTACGATAGATCAAGTCAGATTTTTTGTAGTCTTGTTTATATAAATTCCTTTTTTTTTTGTTAACTCAAAATTTACCTTTACTATACCTTTACCTAAGCCCCATTACACCTTGACTTAATTTTTTTAAAAATTTTTTGCCTCTAATGTACTTTATTGTGGCGGAGATACGATGTATTAGTAAGTATATGGTTAAGATTCCTTCTACGCATTGATTTGATAGTTATAATGACTTCCAATATAAATACTTTGAGCAAATCGAGCAAATCTTTTGTGTGAAAACGTTGAGTCCTATTACACTTGATTTTAAAAAGATTGCCAAGATATCATTTGTGGTGTTTTCTTATAGGAATTTATTCTATGATTAAATAATACTTTAGTTTAATTCTAGAGACATGAAAATAAGCTGGGATGGAGGAAAGGAGGATATTTAGAAGGGTTCATGAATTTAAACTATTAGTTGTTTGAGGACAAACAAATACCTAAGTGTGGGGAAGTTTAATAAGTGTTTACCTGTTCATATTTTTAGGTTTATTTAGTGCAAATTTGTTTGTTTAGGAGTGTTTTTTTATTTTTTCTGGTACTTAAGTTGTTGATATTTTATTTTCAAGTCATAATTTTTTTATTTAGATTAAAATGAATGAATTTAGACAAGTTTGAAACATTTTGGAGTTGTTTAACTATGTTATGAGACTTCAAGATAAGTATATGGTTGTGTTTGAAGAATTAGGGGCAGGTTGATTATTTTTTGTGGTACATACTCATGTTTAAGTGATACAGGCATGTGTTGGTGTTTGATCAAATTGTGTTCACCTTTTATTCTTGTGTTTATACATTTTATACCTTTAAATTTTGCTTTGGAACATATCTTATATATGGCTAATTTATTACTCATAATATGTTTCAAATTTTAAAGGAAAAATAAAGAGTTAGAAGTAACAAAGAAGTTGGGGAGACATAATAAGAAGACCTAGAATGGCAAAGAGAATGAAGAACAAGCAAGGAGATGAAGTTGGAGTGAATTTCCATTAGTCTAAAGTGAATTTCTTGGAGATTAAATGGGATTTCATCATGTTTCCTTTGATTTTCTATTTTTCATATATGTTTAGGAACTAAAAATTTTTATGCTACTTGGATAAAATGAACCCTAGGATAGATTATGCAGTGATTTCAATTTAATTTAGTTTATTCTTAAGTTTTATTAAAATTTAATTATGTGTTTGTTATCTGTTCTTGAATTAATATTGTTGGCATGTTATTCATAACTATTTTCATACAATTTAGATTAAGAAATCTTTTTTATAAATTGATCTAGCATAATTGAAAAGAGTTAAATACAAACCTTGTAGCGCCCCCTTACCATAGGGTATCCACCGGAACGCCCGTAGGTCATTCCGATAAATATCCCACGACAAGAGAC
>JANIJH010029134.1:0-11225 GCA_024520975.1 Erythroxylum areolatum | reverse complement strand
TGTGGTGTATAGTGATGCATCACATCAAGGATTGGGATGTGTATTGATGCAACATGGCAAGGTGATCGCCTATGCATTGAGACAACTAAGGTCTCACAAGATCAATTATCCAGTATATGATTTAGAGGTAGCTACAGTTGTCTTTGCTTTAAAGATTTGGAGACATTATTTGTACGGAGGGACTTTTCAGATATACACAGATTATAAGAGTTTGAGATATCTACTAAGTCAGAGGGAGTTGAACTTGAGGCAGAGAAGATGGATTGAATTATTGAAAGATTATGACTGCACGATTGAGTGCCACCCAGGGAAACCTAATGTGGTGGCTGATGCCTTGAGCAAAAAGTCTAATACCAGTGTAGCTCAGATTCAATTGTCGAGGTTACCAAGTTTGATTCAGTTGAGAGCTTTAAATGTGAAGTTGAGCCTGGAGCAAGATGAGGCATTGATTGCCACTTTGAAGCTGAGACCGATGCTATATGATAGAATCAGAAAGGTCCAGGGGAAAGATCCTGATATGGTGAAGCATATGGAGATAGTAAAGATGAATCTGAATTCCGAATTTGACTTGAGGGATGAGACTTTATGGTTGAAGCAAAGGCTATGTACGCCTAATGTGGATGATATGAGGAAGGAGATACTTGAGGAAACTTATATGACTACCTATGTTATGCATCCTGGTATTATCAAGATGTATAACACACCCACTCATGCTATGCATCTTGGTACTACCAAGATGTATAACACACTGAAGCAGCATTTCTAGTGGCCTGGAACCAAGAAGCAAGTGGCAGAGTATGTATCTAGATGGATGACTTGCAAGCAAGTTAAAGCTAAGCATTAGGATCCAGTAGGGAAGCTCCATTTGTTACCCATTCCGGAGTGGAAATCTGAACGGATTACTATGGACTTCCTCATGGGACTGCCTAAGACCCCGAGGCAGAATGATATTATATAGGTCATAGTGGACTGGTTGACTAAGTCGACCCACCTCTTACCAGTGACAGAGAATAACACACTTTATCAGTTGGTCCAAAGATATGTGAATGAGGTGGTGAGACTACATGGGGTTCCAATGTCCATAATATCGGATCGGGATCCCAGATTTACTTCGAGGTCTTGGAAGAGCTTGCAGTCTACTATGAGCTCCAAGTTGAACTTCAGTACAACATTTCATCCTCAGACAGATGGACAGAGTGAGAAGACAATCAAGGCTATTGAGGATATGCTCAGAGCTTGTGTATTGGAGTTTAAAGGAGCTTGGGATCAATATATGGCATTGATAGAGTTTACTTACAACAACCATTACCACAGTAGTATTGGAATAACGCCATATGAGGCACTGTATGGTAAAAAATGTCGGACACCATTATATTGGGATGAAGAGGGCTTGAGAATGATTGAAAGCCCAGAGTTGATACAAGATACAGTGGACAAGGTGAAGTTGATTTGAAGCTGAATTAAAGTAGCTCAAGATAGACAGAAGAGTTATGTGGATCAACACCGATGTGATACAGAGTACAGTGTAGGAGATAGAGTATTTATGAGAGTGTCATCTGGTGAGGACATATCATCTTGTGAGGATGCTTCATCTGGTGAGGAGGATGATGTATTATCTGGTGAGGACGCTTCTTCTAGTGAGGACGTATTGTCGGGTGAGGACATATCGTCTAGTGATGACGTCATATCGTTTGATGCACTGTTCATCCAATCCTATCGTCTAGTCCCATTTTTGACCCTTTAGAAGATAGAATTTTCCTTCAAGTCTTCATAAAAGTTGTAGATCTGGAAGTCCTCTTCGAAACTAGTCAAAGAAAACCTTAATCCAAGATCTCTAGAGAAATTTATTCTAATTGTTCCGAGATAGGTACAATGTGATTGAGGACATGAGCATAGTTGATTCTTTTGGCCGTAACTTCATAATCCTACCTCTAAATTAAATGATTTTTGAAGCAATAGATTCCTGAAACATTTTTCTATCTCTTAATAAAATTTGTAGCTTTTGGGATTAAAAGAAATTTCATCCTCGAAATTCTTACTTGTTTGTTCGAATAGGTGGGGATATTGTCTCCTCATATGCTCCTCCGTCTCCGATGTTGCTTCCTCAGTTGAGTGGTTCCTCCAAAAGACTTTTACCAATGGAATGACTTTATTCCTCAACTGCTTGATCCGTGATCCCACAATCTTAATCGGGTCCTCAACATAGCTTAAGTTACTAGCAACCTCAATCTCTGGACTTGGTATCACATGTGTCGGATCCGTCCAGTATCTTCGGAGCATGCTCACATGAAACAATTATGCAGTTGAGACATCTCATTCAGTAAAGCCAACTTATAGGCCAAAGGTCCTATCCTCTCAATGATCTTATAAGGACCAATGTACATAGGGCTCAGTGACTAACATATTTATAACCATAGGAAATTGACCACAAATTCAAGTATATGCATATATTCAGTAAGTCAAGCATTCTTCAATTTAGTTTAACACCCATAGCATATAACAATTAAATGCATCATACATGACAAATTAAAGATGCAATGCACAAAAAAAATAGCTTGAGGGTTCCATAGAAACAGAATGGAGAAATTGAAGTTTACCCTATGAACAGAATGAGTCCAATTTCGGAGCTTATATGTCACAAGCGGGCAGCCGAGAGAAGGCAGTCAACGTGCACGTAATGAACAGAATGGTTCCACTCTCGCCCAAACAAAAGCACATAATTGTTTTCTCATATGCTCATACTTTTATGCTTTGTCTTCTTTTCATTTAATACAAAATGCCATGACCTCTTTTGAGGTATAACATAGTCATATTTCATTATGTATTTTCAACATTTACAAACAAGTCAATTTCAAACAAATCAATTTAAAAATAAACAAATCAATTTAAAAATCATATAGGATAATTGCCTTTTCCCTTGCTCTTTGGTAGGATTCCCTTGGTTTCCTAAAACAACCAAGGTTTCATTCAAAATAACATTCTAATAAAAATTCATAAACTTTAAAAAATTCACAAAATTGCAATAAATACAAATTAAACTCAAATTTAACCTACTGATAGTCCATCTAAGTTAGAAAACCTAAGATCTAGTTTAGAAACCCTAAAATCAATTGGGTTCTCCTACTCCATCTTCTTCCTATATAAACATCTTTTCTCTCTAACTCCTTCATCCTCAATACAACCCATTCCTTTGATAAAGCAAGAAGAAAAGATGGTTAACCTACCTTAACAAACTTTATTTCTCTTCTTTTCTTTTTCACTGAAATCTCTCTTCATCTCTCCTATTTTAATTTTTCACTATCCTACCTCTTCAATTCACGTTTTCCTCCTCTTATAAGTAAGACAACGTATTCTTTTTTCTCCATTTGTACCCTTAATGAACCCAAAAAGTCCATCTTACCCTTCCTTATAAGCTTATGTTCCTTTATGCTTAAGTGATATCCCAAAAATGCCCTTGAACATTATTATTACATTAACACTTCAATTCCACTTACCCATTCAATAAATCCTACTAACCTTAACATAATTGTAACTCCAAAATTTTAATCTATCTAAACCTCAAAACTATTTCAAATCATGCTTAACTTAAAGAAAAAATTTTCAGGGTCCAACAACTCTCCCCCTTAAAGAATTTTGTCCTCGAAATTCTTACCTGAGACATTAAAGAGGTGTGCATACTTCTCCCTCATAGCCTCCAAGGATTCCCACATAGCCCCTTCTGTAGAATGATTCTTCCACAGAACTTTAACCAGCTTCACAGTCTTATTTTTCAAAACCTTTCCCTTTGAATCTATGATCTCTACTGGTTGTTCTTCATAAGTCAAATCCTCTCTTAACAGAACTTCTGAAGGTTAAACTATGTGTGAAGGATCAGACCGGTACTTCCGCAACATCGATATATGAAAAATATTATGAATCTTAGACAACTCCGGTGGCAAAGCTAACTTATAAGCTAAAGGCCCAATCTTCTCAATGATCTCATATGGGCCTATGTATCTTGGACTAAGCTTGGCCTTCTTACCAAACCTCAAAACTCCTTTCCATGGAGAAACTCTAAGAAACACTTTGTCTCTAACTTCAAATTCCATCTCCTTTCTACGTGTATCCACATATCTCTTCATTCTGTCTTGAGCTGCTTTAAGTCTTTGCTTCACTAGTTTAATCTTATCAACTGTGACTTGTACAAACTCAGGTCCTACAAGTCTCCTTTCACCTTCCTCGTCCCAATAAATAGGAGTTTTACACCTCCTATCATACAAAGCTTCATAAGGTGCCATTTGAATTCCTAAGTGATAGGAATTATTATAAACAAACTTGATTAAAGGTAAATGATCATCCCATAAACCTTTGAAGTCCATAACACAAGCTCTTAAAATTGCCTCCAATGTCTATATTGTCATTTCTGATTGACCATCAGTTTGTGGATGGCAGGCTATACTAAAGTGCAACTTGGTTCCTAAAACCTCTTGTAAGCTTTCTCAAAATCTGGAGGTGAACCTGGGGTCTATCCGAAACTATAGAGCTTGGAATCCCATGAAGTCGGATTATTTCATCCACATATTTCTAGACCAAAACATTCAAAGAATCTGTGTACTTAATTGACAAGAAATGTGCAGACTTAGTTAACCTATCCATAATCACCCATATTACATCATCCTTCTTGCTAGTCCTTGACAATCTCATCAAGAAATCCATCGTAATCTTTTCCCATTTCCATTCCAAAATCAGCAGAGGTTTAAGCTTGCCTAAAGGTACCTAATGTTCAGCTTTAACTTGCTAGCACACTAAGCATCTTTTAGCATATTCCGCAACTTCATTCTTCATATCTTTCCACCATAAATGCTCTTTCAAATCTCTATACATTTTCATGCTTCCTGGGTGCATTGCATAAGGTGCATTGTGTGTCTCATCTAGAATCTCTTCTTTCAACTCCAACATGTCAGAAATACACAATCTATTACCTACCACCATCTGTCCATCTTCCTGATCTCTATTTCAGAAGGTTTACCATTTTTAATCTCTTCGCAGAGCCTGCTCAAATACTCATCTTGTTCCTGCAATTCCTTAATCTTCTCATTCAATACTGGCCTCACTCTAAAGTTAGTCAATACATAATCAGACTCGACTTACCTCATTGTCACCTTAAGTTTGGTTAATTCCTTCAACAAAGGAAGATATACTGTCTCCACATGTGCCATAGTGGACTTCCTACTCAGTGCATCCACTACTACATTAGCTTTTCCTGGGTGGTATTCTATCATCAAATCATAATCTTTCAATAGCTTTAACCACCGTCTTTGTCTTAAATTCAACTCTTTTTGGCTCATCAGATACTTAAGACTCTTGTGGTCTGTAAACACCTTGGTAGTGATCCATATAAGTAGTGTCTACCTTCAACCTAAAAATTATGGCAGCTAACTCCAAATCATGCGTAGGATAATTCATCTCATAGGGCTTTAATTTCCTAGAAACGTAAGCAATCACTGTATCACCTTGCATTAACACACAGCCCAATCCTTTCCTTGAGGCATCACTATACACTGTATATCCATCACTACCTGAAGGCAAAGTCAAAATCGGTGCAGTTGTAAGTCTATTTTTCAATTCCTCAAAACTGCTCTAGCACTCCTCTGTCCATACAAATATCTAATTCTTTCTTGTCAATTTGGAAAGTGGAGTTGCTATTATAAAAAAACCCTCCACATACCTTTTATAATACCTAGCCAATCTCAAGAAACTTCTCACTTCAGCTACATTCTTAGGTACTTCCCATTTCACATCCGCTTCTATCTTCTTCAGATCCATATATACTCCTTGTCACTCTTAGAATAAACCAATATATCATCAATAAAGACAGTGATTAATTGGTCTAAGAAGGACTTAAAGAATCATTTCATCAAGTCCATGAAAGCTGCAGGTGCATTCGTTAACCCAAAAGGCATGACCAAGAACTCAAAGTGGTCAAACCGTGTTCTAAAAGCAGTCTTTACTATATCAGACTCCTTTATCCACAATTAGTAGTAACCTAATATCAAATCTATCTTAGAAAAGACCCCTTGACCCTTGCAACTGATCAAACAAATCATCGATGCGTGAGAGCAGATATCTGTTCCTGATGATGACATAGTTGAGCTTCCTATAATCCGCACACATTCGCAATGATCCATCTTTCTTCTTCACAAAAAAAACCGGAGCTCTTTAAGGTGAAGAGCTCGGCCTAATATAACCTTTCTCCAACAAATCTTCTACTTGCTCCTTAAGCTCCTTCAATTCCGTCGGAGCCATTCTATAAGGAGGAATCAAAATTGGCATTGTGCCTAGAAGAATCTCAATGAAAAATTCAATCTCCCTAAGTGGTGGTAATCCTGGTAACTCCTCGGGAAAGACATCTGAGAATTTCATGACCACTGGTTTATCTTCTAACCTCCCTCTATCTGCCCTCGTGTTTACCATATAGGCCAAAAATGCTTCACACCCTTTCCTCGTCATTTTCTCTGCCATCAAAGCTAAAACAATCCTCAATGAGCTAAATTTTTTGTTCCATAAACATCACCTTTCTTCCATTATCCAGCTCAAACTCCACTGTCTTCTGTTTGCAATCTAAGTTGGCATTATATTTCTCTAAGGCTTCCATACCCAAAATTACATCTAATCCTCCCATCTTCAATGACATTAAATCCACCATTATATGTCCCCCATCAATATATATCTCACAGTCTCTATAAACTTGACTGATCGTGATATACTGGCCGATTGGAGTAGTCACCATTAAAGGAGTATCCAATGGGCTCATATCTCTACCATACATAGTTCTACCCGATGAAACAAAGGAGTGGGTAGAACTCAGATCAATCAAAACAATCACATCATCATCAAATAATTTAAACATACTAGTCACAACTTCTGGAGCGGTCTTTACGTCCTCCTGTGTCATCGCAAACACTCTAGCTGGTGCTTACCCCCTGATCTTCTTGAAGGATTCACCCTCCTAGCTACATCAGAGCTGCCCACTTTAGTTGCAGTCTTATACCCCACTATCTCAATTCTCTTCAAAGCTTACATCTGTGTTCCCTCACTTCTTGTATACAGCGGACACTCTCTAGCCATGTGCCCCTTCTCTCCATATTTGAAACAAGCTCCAGTTAGCCTGTAGCATTCCCCTCCATGGAACTTGCCTCAATGATCGCACTTAGTTACAGAAGACTTATCCCTTTCTCCTTTTCTACTGCCTCCCGTCGTTGAGGCTTGATGAGAAACAGTAGGAGTCCTCATCAGCTTGGACCTGCTTGCCCCACTGCTTCTCTTCTAAAACTACACAGGGAAAGTCCTAGCACTCCTTTCAGGCATAGAAGTACCACCTCCCCTCTTGAACTGTTCTCTCCCCTTTCTCTTTTTGCTCATGATGTTGTTTATGTTCTCAATGTTCTCAACCCTCAGAGCCGCTTCAACTAGTTGTTGGAAATCACAAAAATTTTGCACCACTACTTTCTCTTTAATAGCTAGATGCAACCCCGATTTCAATATTCAGCACTTAGCCACTTCACTCATCATTAACTCAGTTGCATATCGAGCCAATTGTGTAAATCGGTGCTTATATTTGCTCATCGTCATCTCCCTCTAGGTGAGACTCAGAAATTCTATCTGCTTCTACTAAATGTACACCTTAGACAAGTACTTCATCTTATAAGCAGCTAAGAAGTCCTTCCATGCTAGCACTGGTGGTCTCATCTGGCTCCCTGGCACAATCTCCCACAAATGTACAGCATCTCCCTATAGTAAGCTTGAACCATACATGACTTTCTTATCATCCTCAGACTCCATCCGATCTAGTATCCTCTTAGTCTTTCTCAACCAGGTCTTGGCTTCTTCTAGATCCGTTGTCCTATAGAAATCCACTGCCCCATAAACTATTTCCCCTTCTTGACTGGGGCCGGCGCAAAAGATTGCGGCATTTGGCCCATGGCCTGAGCAAATTCCTGAAACATCCTCGGATCTAATAGAGCAGGCACTTGCTCCTATGGAAGAGAAGACTCCCGCATCTGTGATCGAATGGGCTTACTACCTTACCCTACAAAAGCCTTAATAATTCCTGAAGCTACTGACTCATCAGTACTCTCCTCTCTTATTGGAGAGTTAGGGGTGCAACTGATCCTTGCAGGACTCCTCGTGTCCTTATACGAGGTGGAATCTTACTCCTTCAATGGAAACACTAATGATTAGCTACATTTCATTTTAAAATCCTAATCCCTACATGTATGCATGACATGCATGTCACTTAATGCAATTCAATCAATTCACAATGCAATAAGAAATCACATAACATAACAATCTATCCTACTATGCATTCTAAACCTAGGAAAAACCTAAACTTTGATACCACAAGATGTTGAAACCCGTTACCAGAGCCTAACAATTGATCTGATACCAAACAATGCTGGACCCTATTTCTAGAGCCCAACATTTGGAGTCAAAAGACGTGATCTTCATTAACCTGTATTTATGGAGTCTAACTCTCTCTCTCTGATAGCCCAAGATGTTGGGCTCCGTTTTTGAAGCCCAATTATCATTTCGGATTCGAAAAGCGTCAGCAGGTTTCCTTGTAGGGTTATTCCAATGAACCCTCACTTTGTCGTCATCTTACAAGGGTGGCTTGCCCACAGTAGCCCATCACCTACATCGCAATTTGACTTCTTCAAGTCAATTGTAGCTCTATGCCTCTAGTTTATTTTGAAACAAGAAATTTCTTATTCGGAGCTCTATAGCTCAATATATGCTTAAAAATCCAAGATGTGTTCATAACCTAGTTATGCCCCTCTAACCGATCCCTCATTTTCCTTCCATAAATCTACTTCAAATTTACCCCAAAAGCTATCAATTTTATTGAGAGATAGAAAAATGCGTCAAGAATCTGTTGCTTCAAAAATCACTTAATTTGGAGGTCGGGCTATGAAGTTATGGCCAAAAGAATCAACCATGAACAATTTGCATAACTTTCACTAGAAATTTCATATTAAGGTTTTCTTTGAATGGTTTCGAAGAGGACTTGTAGATCTACAACTTTTATGAAGACCTTGAAGGAAAATTCAATCATCTAGAAAAGTGGGACCAGACAATATGATCAGATGAATAGTGCATCAGACGATATGACGTCATCACCAGACGATATGACGTATCAGACGATACGTCCTCACTAGACGATACATCCTTACTAGATAAAGCATCCTTAGCAGATGATACGTCTTCACTAGATGAAGCATCCTCACCAAATGATACGTCCTCTCTAGACGAAGCGTCCTTACTAGACGATACGTCATCACCAGAAGAAGCTTCCTCACTAGATGATATGTCCTTACCAGACAAAGCATCCTCACCAGACGATGCATCCTCACTAGACGACACTTCATCACTAGACGATACGTCATCACTAAACAATACGTCCTCCCCAGATGAAATGTCCTCACAAAACAATGCGTCCTCACCAGATGATAAGTCATATACTCCTGAGCATCTCCACTTATAAGGACCATAACTTTTGACTCCGATATTCAAAAATTTCATACTATATATAGTTGGAAAGCTAGGAAAATAAGTTGCAACTTTCTAGAAGATAACTTTTATCGGACCCCGATTTTTAAGTGGAATTGAGAAATATAAAAAGTATGAAATAAGGATGTTTGAATGTAAATTATGAAATAGATGTGATTATGTTTCAAAAAAATTGATGAGAAAAAGAATTGATGGATTTTGATGACTTTTGAGATTTGAATAGAGTTGTAAGGATTATACAAGTTTAAGTGAATGAGAAATTGAAAAACAAGTTGAAAAACAAGAAATAAAGAGAAAAAGTGTGGAAATAAGAAAAGTTTGACTTTTTGGTCATAGAGAGTTGACTTTTTGATTTAGGCCAAATTTGATAAAATAATCTTCATGAAACTTGTAGCTTATGTTAAGAGCTTTCCGTCGCTATAAAGTTTGATATTTTTCGATATCAGGAGTAAAAGTTATGATCAGTCAAAGTTTGTTTCGTAAAAATATCTGTAAGTGTATATTTGCATGTACTCGGCTTTAAGGCCACTCTTCATACGGATTTAGTATGAATTGGAGTAAGTGGTCTCCATCAAAGTTGTAGCTTGTCTGTCAATCTTTCCGATGCTATAAAGTATGCAATTTTTGGACTATAGAATAGGAAGTTATGATTTTTGGAAGTTATGATTTTTGGAAGTTCTGTTACTGTTTTGAGATGATAAAGGGCAGTAACTTTGATTGGATTTGTGACCCCTTTAGAGATGGAATTGATTTTCGAGTTCTTCATAGAATTTGTAGAGCTTCCTTTTATCTTTCCATCGATACTAAATTTGTCAAATTTGAAGTTCAGGATCACGAGTTATGACTTTTGGAAAAGTCAGTTTTATCAATAGATTTGAAGTCCTGTTATTTTGCTTCCAATCCGACCCTTTCGCAATCCTTTGCTTATAATTTCTCCGTCCGACATCCGATTGACTGGGTTTTCAAAGCGCTAGATTTCTAAGACAATTATCTACATTCTCAGGGGGAAAATTAGTATTTTTATGAGATTAAATTAAGGTTGATTAATTTAATCAAAGTGAGTTGGATAAAGTTTCTGAACATGGTTCAGTCTTTTGCGAAATTCAGGATATGTGGAGATCTGATTGACTTGATTCTTGAGGCAAAATAAATTGAGTTATAGGGCTACAAATCATATGAAGAAATTAAATTTCAATTTAGCCCCTAATACTTTCAATTTCTGACTTGAAGTTCATATTAGTGTGCAGTCTTGGATTAGGAACATCTGAACGTATTTTGGCCATAACTTTTGCTCTAGCAATACAAATGAGGTGATTCTTAATTTGAATTAAACTAAAAAAATATGGCTACAATTTTTTTGAAGACATTGAGTTTCAATTTTGTGGTTAAGAATGTCAATGTTTGGATGAAAATAACGTGCTAGAAAATGATTTAACATAAGGCATGTCCAAACTATTTGGAGCATAAAGTTTGGTATAGTGATCCAAATTAAATGATGTTAGTGTCATTTTAAAGATGAGACATAGAGGGACATTTCTCTAGAAGGAAGTGTTGTCAAATTGTCCCATTTTCCTGATCAAATTAAGGAAGTAAGATGTCAGTTTTTTCAAGAATGCTTAAAGGGCAAAATGGGAAGTTTACTTAAGTTAGTATGTTTTAAGGCATTCATGTAAGGGCTT
>JANIJH010029033.1:0-11232 GCA_024520975.1 Erythroxylum areolatum | reverse complement strand
GACGATCATTGAAAACCTGACATTAGACAATTTATCATGTTTGGAAAATCCTAAATTGGATAAGCCTATAGAAAATGATATTAATTAAACATTTTCTCTAAGAGCATTTGTACAATCTCGAAGAGGTTAATGAACTTGAACTTTCATGGTTTTGTGATATTGCTAACTATTTGGAAGCTATGATTCTTCCTAAAGGGATTTTTCATCATCAAAATAAAAAATGCTTTCATAACTTGAAAAATTATCTTTAGGAAGACACATATTTGTTTAAGATTTTTGTTCACCAGATAGTTCAAAGATATGTTCTTTTAGACAAAAGGGTGGAATATTTTAAGTCACTACTATACTTGTCTAGCTGGAGGGCACTATCATGTAAATATAATGATCGAGAAGGTTTTTCAATAAGGTTCCTATTGGCAAATATTATTTAGAGTTTCCCAAACGTACATTCAACTTCATGATAAATGTCAATGGACAGATAATATTTCTTATCACAATTGGTTTGTAAAGTGTTCAATATTTGGAGCTTTCAAATAGATACATTTGGAAAGACTCATTCTCTTTTGCACTTATCATTAGTGTTGGTTCCAATTGCCATTTAAAAGGTTATAGATAGTTAAGAGAAGGATAGATGGATGAGTAATATGGTGGAAGAATTAGAGTCTGTACATAAGAAGTAGGAGCTAGTTTAGCTTTTTGAAGGAAAGAGGCTTATAGTGTACAAATGGGTATATAAGAGGAAGCTGATAGTATTAGAGAAAAGAGGAAAAGTATAAGGTTCCCAAGTAACAAAAGGGTATTTGAAATAGAACAGGGTTGACTATGATGAGATTTTCTCTTTTGTGGTTAGACATACTTCTATCAAGAGAATGATGACATTAATAGTCAGTTTAGATATAAACTTAAAGCATGCTAAGACCACTTTTTATTATGGTGATTTAGAGGAACATATTTATATAGAGTAGCCAGAAAGGTTTATTTAACCTGGGGAGGAGCACTTGGTTTATAAATTAAGAAAGTCACTTTATGGGTTAAAGTAGTCTCTACCATAATGGTACAAATGATTAGACTCTTACATGATTTGAGTTGGTTATAATAGATGTGATAATAATTATTGTGTGTATGTTAAGAGCCTTGCTGATGGTCCTTTTATTTTCTTGCTACTCTATATGAATGATATATTAATTGTTGCTAGAACTAAGCTTAATGTAAATAAACCAAAGACTTTATTAGGAAAAAAATTTAATATGAAGGATTTGGGTATTGCCAATAAGATTTTTGAAATAAAGATCTATAAGGAAATTCAGAAAATAAATCCATTGCCTTAGTTGTTACCTATGTCTCCCCTATCTTAATAGCTGCGTTTCTCCATTTGCTACTGCACTGCCTCTAAATTAATCAGTAAACAAGTTTGACATATTATGTTTCAGTTATCACAAGAACTAAATTCTAAATGACTATTTTTGTTTCTTATTATCATTTGATTTTGATTTAAGCAATTTAGAATTTGGTTCCAATAACATCAATTTGTTTTTGCCTAATGCATTTGATATACAGATAGTAAAAGGCATATCATCTTTTTTATGTTTTGGTTCCTAAAAATGGGACACTAGTTTTATTCCTAAAAGTAACTTGAAAATGGAGATAAAAATATGAATTTAGGCTTAGTAGGAATTTTTTAGAGTTGACCTAACTCAATCAGGCTTCATGACTACCCAAGCCTGAACAAACTCTAACTGAGGCTTGATTAGGCCTTGGTTGAGCCTAGGATAAAAATTACAAGTTTAAGTTAGGTTTGGGCCACAGGTTTCTGGGCCCCTAACTTGGATATTGTTAAGCTCAATTGGCAACGTTGGATAATAAAGATATCAAAATGATGGGGAAGAAAATGAGTTGAACTTGACACTATATTTTAATAAGAGTGAGAGTAACAGTTTGGAGGAGATAGAGATATGTAGTGAGAGTATTCATCAATGTACAAAACAATTTCATTTTGTTTACATAAATAAAACAACTTTATTATATATATATATAAGAGGTTTAGACTTTTGAACAAGTCAAGTCGTGAAGCTCAAGCCTTTAACCTCAACTTTAAACCTAAACTTTTTTAAAAGCCAAAGATGAATCAAATATGGTCAACTCTAATCGAATATGTTGACTTTAGGTTGGGTCCTTTTGGTGACCTTAGAGTTTATATTGATATTTATATTTGTTTATAATTTGATGTAACTATGTTTTTAATATACTAAAACAGACAATTACTTTGCTTCTAAAAATGTAGATACATCATTTATTGATGAAAAGTCATTAAATTTTTTATTCTTTTTCTCTTCTTTGATTCTATTTTTGTTATATATTTTTCAACAATTAGCATTTGTAGTTTAGCTATTTATGTGTTGATTGAATCTTTTTTTAGATTGATAACAATAAAATTGTGTCATATATATGAATGAATGAATGAATGTGTGTGTGAATAAACAATTTATTGTAGGGCAATTGAACAAAATAATGCTAGTACACTAGTAATGTGAGCATTCAACTTAATTATATGATTAAAAGCCTAATCTTTCAACCTAGGAAATTATCATTTATTGAGCATCATCGTAAGATTATTGATGCCTCTTTTATTACTTGGATTTAAAATATGCAATTTAAAACCTCAACCTCGATCACAAATATCTAGGCTTGGCATTGAAATAGGCTAGCCTAAAAATTTATGTTTGGGCCCAAGCTTGGCTTAATTAATTTTTTAATTTAAAATTTAAAAACAATATTATTTAACTTAAAATAACATCATTTTACTTGATATTTTTAGACTTCAACTCGGGCTGAATTGAGCAATCTCAACCCGAGCTCGATTTAAAGCTCAGAAATTAAAGAAAAAGCTTGAACTCTACTCGAAGCCCAATCAACTCAAGTCAAACTCATTAACTTTGGGTCGAGCTGTGTGAACAAATTGTCATCCTTATATATACCAATCGATTCCTCATTAGATGACTTATTTAACAGGTAAGATAATGGTTGCACTAGTTAACATAGATGGCCAACAGTGGATGATTGTCTCTCCTGATGCTATAAGAAGTTGTATTCAAAATACATGTTTATAAGAATATCGACCTTGTTGTATCAAGAGTGATTGAAAACATAAGAATATAGATTAGATGACATAATGTTTCCCCACCTTAGGAGACCTTAGTGAGGTTGTTGATTTTAATGCATGCAAGAAGAAATTTTCAAGATCTTCTCAAGTCATTTAAACAATATAAGATAATGAAAATTTTATATTTTTCTTAAGTTAGTACTTTTATTTAGGTAACAGTAGCTAAAACTATCACAAGCAATAATAAAGTACTTAAAATTTCAATTTGTCACAAAGATATCCTACTATTAACTATATGGTTAATGGTACTGATGTGATAAATGTATTTAACTTGTTACATCCATGTGGAAATAATAAGAGATGATAGATTCTTGAATTTAAAAAAAAAAACATAAGGCAACCTAGCCTTCCAAATCTAAATTTATCACTAATCACTTATGTTGATTTGTTCAAGTTGATTTTCTTTTCATTTGCAAATCTAAAATAAAAAACATCAGCATCATTTTCATTGATTTCCTTTAACAAAATAGCTTCGAAAAATGAGAAAATATAAGTGAAATCCTTCTTATCTCTTTCTCTACTAAGGTATGATTGCTTTCTCATTTAGTTTGAGAGCCAACTATAATGATTTTGATTTTGATTTTGATTTTAATTTCTATTCTTAGATCTATGTTTCTTTGATAGGTTTACAATTATTTTTATTGATTTGATTGACTTCTACATCCACACTTTTTATGTATTTGGTTAAAATTATTGTCGTGTTCTGTTATATCATTATTTTGTTGATTTGTTATTTTGTTGACTATTTTGGTCTTTTGTATGGGTTTATTATCATGCTATGATGTATTATTATTGTTTCATTTGGTTACCACTTGGTGAAGCATATGTTTTGTCATCATTTTTCAATATATTTTAAATAGATATGATGGGTACAGTTTCATGCTTCTTTATTTAAAGTTACTTTTGTATGTGAACTACAAATCATATTGACCTTGTCTAAGAGAACGTTTATGTATGCTTGGTGAAGTAAAAGGGATTTATATATTTCTTTACTAAAATTGGAAATTTAGTTTAGGATATAACATGAGACAATTGTAATTTATAAAAGTTCATTTATCATCCGAAGTTCTATACAAACCTTTCCTTTTGATCCCTAATGGATTATACTTTTTCCATTTATAACTTGAATAAGATTTGAATATATTCCTTATGCTTCTTATTAAGTAGACATAATTAAATTAGGTGTTGCATGCAAAATTCAAAAAGAAAATGGAAGGCTATGTATGTAAATTATCTTTTTCCTTTAGCGATGCCTATGGTTATCTACACTATTTTGATTTGGTGAAGCATATGTGTATTTGTTTTTTTTAATTATCTTGCTTATGATGATAAGATAATATAATTATGAGAAATATAGGTAGAAACAAAGTATATGTGGCTTTTGCTATTTATGTACCTAGTACATACTTTACATGGGAAGAGTGTGAAGGTGTCATAAATGGATTCAAGAATGTTACTCTTTGTTGTTTCAATAGTTTAACAAAAGTTGAAAGGGTATATTCTCAAATTTATAGAGATAAGGAATTGTGTTCATTGGTAAAATAATATTAGTAATTTCTATTTTCATTATTGGAGTTTAATGATTATATTTAAATTATATGGTTACCTAGTCCCCTTTTTATATATGTCAAATTCCCTATTTAACTACTTTTATTATAATGATAAGGTAAATCTACATATATCAAAAGCTAAGCCTAATATTTGATAACATTTTTATCAATGAATTAATATAAAAGTGAACATATCAATTGTTGTTTTAACGATGACCTTATTATACAACTTGTCGATGAATATTCAAATTATAAGTGCTATTTAGATATTCAGTCTTAATAAATGAGTTGAAAGTTTATTCCTATTATAAGCTTTTATAGACATCAATTGTGCATTAGGTAATAATCTTATCATCAGATGTATTGTTGCTTGCAAGTGGGAAGTTTGGGCAATAATTCATAAAAATTTAAATTTTGTAATAAGTGTAATATTTGTGTTTTTTATCTTTATATTATAAGTCCCATGTTATATATCTTGAGCATCTGATGTATCTAACTCCAATGTGAACACAATTTTAGTTGGTATATAAGGATTTTACCTTTTTAAACTTTAAGCATTTGATCATATAATTACACTTATTAAAGGTGAAATGATTATAAATTGACTCAAAGAAATATATGTTGAAGAAATGTCCAATGTCTTTGTTTCATTAGATCTTCATAGAATATTTGGTTATTGAAGTTTCTAAAAAATGTTAAATGAAAGTATTATTGTTTTGTATCAGAATTAAGTTGTTAATGTACATAAGAAAACATATGATGCAGCCACTAGATATACGCTTATCTTTTTGGAAGCCACTAATATACTTAAGAAAGAATTATTATTTCCTATGAGAATTGGGTCACTAATTCTGGAATGATAACTCCATTTTAAGAATATACAATGATCACCAATTGATATATCAATATGCAGTAATCACTTCATTTATTCCATACATCATAATGTAATAAGTTCAACTTAACACTGTTCGAAGTCCTAACTAAATTACAACAAACATATGATCTAATATGTAGTAGATTCAACATTAACATCTTGAAAGTTTTTGGATTTGATCTTTTTCCATCAACTTAAACCTTCTCCTATTTTAAGTATTTGTTTATGCTTTTGTATTTATAATTGTATTTGTATTGTTCTTTGGAGGTATAAACATTTAAAATTGACTTTCACCCATTTACAATACATCATAAACACAAAGTACATTGTTAACATTAAGGATTTAATTACATATAATTGGGACAAATGTATTTTAGGTAACAAACCATAAAATAAGTGTTCCTACTAACTTCTTTAAATGTTACTCCATATCCTTGACCTACCAGTAGAAATCTAAATTATTATGATATTGAATAATTTAATGTTAATTAGGAAACAAATGTGAATATTAACTGACCACTCTCTTCCCACTTCTTAAGCTAGACAATGGAGTGTCTTACCTTGTAGATCATGATTGTTTAGGTATTCTAATTAGATAAATACAAATATTGGATGTAGATGATTTTTTAGTGACGTTCATTATTTTTGTTGTGTTATACATGTATAGTTTATAATGAACAATTTGACATTTTAAACAAAATTTGAAATCAGTGTGAATAAAAATAAGTATACAATCACCTTAATAACTTCAAGTTGTCTTGAAGTTAATCTTTATTTTTGCATCCTCTTTTATTATGATGAACTTCATAATCTTATAATTACTCCTACCTTACTTAATCTATTTGGTTTTTTTTAGTTTTTCACCTTTATCCCTTCTTCTAGTTTTTTAGGTCTTTTGAGCAACTTATTTATCAAAAAAGGTAACAAGGGTTGTAGGTTTTTAGTCTTCAAACAAATTAGACCACTAATGAGCTCCATAATATATTTTGATATCTCTTCAAATAGTATTCATAGTTGAGTATTAGATTACATAAGCATCAATTTCTTCCTTTTGATAAGACATATAAGCCATTGCATGTTTATATAGGTTCCTATTAAATCTTAAAGTCTACATTGATATGTTTTTGTTTGTAACTCAATAATGACCTTGTTTGTAAAATGTGTCACTTTAAATTTTAAATTCTCATTAGTTTTGGTGATATAGTGCCTTACATCTTATATCTTCTTCCCTAACCTTGATATATATCGTTAATCAGATTTGATCATCACTTCCATTTTTTTATGATAATCTTTAGCATATTGATCAAGTTTTTTGCATATGCTTCAAAAAAGAATTCATTAAATAACTTTGATATGCTATTGTGAACATGTTTACATTTTGGTCTTATGCTCACAATTAACATTAAAAAGTCTCAATTTCACTTACGTTAAAGTCATCACATTCTTTCTCTGATAAATTTTTTAAATTTCTCTATTATTTCATTGAAGTCTCCTTTTATTGTGTAACTCACTGCTTGCTACAAAAACTCTTGCATTTGTAGCCTTTATGAAGTTTAGGCCAATTTACATTGATATGTTAGGTGCATTTTCTACGCTCAACTTCTAGAAAGAGATTTTTTAATGCTTCCTATAAACCTTAAGAATGAGAAAAAGAAAGGGGAAAGTAATGTAATAGAAGTAAAATAATACGATTCATATGTAGAAATGAACATAAACAATACGAATACTTTAAAATAACCTTTTGTTGATTGCTTACAGAAGTTTATAGATTGCCACTTATATTTAGATCTTCAATAAAAAGATTCAAATACAATGCAAAGATTGGTAATTCTCTCCCTTAAACACAACCCAATCTATATGGAACATCTAATTCTTTTTATTATAATTGACTTTACCTAATAATGCACCGTTAAAGAAAGCATCCATCAAGCCCAACTATTTTCATATCATTAACAAGAAAATCATACTTTAATGCACTTAATGTCATATAAAACCTTTTAAATATTAGTTCTCTAGACTTTTTATCAAGTTACGTTTGAGTAATTAATTTCCCTTCTTTATTAGATCATCATAACTCATGTCCATAAGACTATAAATTCATATAATAACTTTGCAAAGATCTCTATAGCATTACAATAACTTTCCACTTAACCCTATAATATTGGGACTTAGTCACTTGTAAAGTATGCTTACTTAAAAGATTATCCATCAACTTAGTAATTGGCTAGTTCAGGTTCCTCCTAAACTTGTGTATAAATTCAATTGTTATTCGTTTATGGTAGCTTGCTTGTTTGTTTGAACTTTCTTGCAAATAAGTTTTTTCCTTATATTTTTGTAAAAATATTTTTATTTCCAATCCAGTTGGCATATAACCTAAAGGGATATAGTGAATCATAAATAACCTCCATTCTCATATTAGTTTTGGCCTTTTAAATGTTATATATATTTTTTATTTTTTATTTTTTATTTCTTCCCTAAAATATTTTTCGTCTTTAATTTCATGCAAATTTTAAATTAAAAAACCTTCATATCCATTTTTGGATTAAACAAACTATATTTATTCTTCTTAATAGATGTCTTGTAACATCCATCATCACTATATATAGGTTATTACACTTCAACATCATTATCCTTAAATTAACTACTTAAACCATGTAAACTCCTTTCTTGTCTTTATGAAATTATTAAATAAGATACCTCTTCATCGCAGTCTTTCCCAAAATTATGAATACCGTTTCGTATCGGTCGGTACCAACTGATACGTACCGTATTGGATTAAACCCAGTATGAAACAAAGAGTTGATCGTACTGGATTTAAATACCAGTCGGTACTAGCTCGTTTCGGATAGTACTGACCGGTAATCAAAATACCAACCAAATACTGGTCAGTACCAAAAATTTTTAAAAAAAGGAGGATTTTTTTGCAAAGTTTTTTAATTATTTATTTTAACTTTTATAATTTTTGTAATTTTTATTTTTTAAAATAATAATAAATATTTTATTACTAATAATAATTATAAATTAAATAAAAATTAAAAATAAATTGTTTTTATTTAAATTTATTTTAATATTTTATATAATATTTATTAATAAAGTATTAATAAAAATATTTAATTTTAAATAAATAATTTAAAAATTATTATCTATGAACTAATATTTATTTTATATATTTTATTCATTAAATAAACATTTATTTGAAATTGATATATTTTAAATATATATTTTAAATTTAATTATATTTATGAATAATTATTAAATTAATTTTATAAATTAAATTAAAATTGTGATTATTATTTATTATTATGATTTTTGGAAACTTGGTTAAAAATATACAGTACAACTGTACAACATGACAATGGATTATTTTGTGATTTAAAAAAATCACGAACTATTTCATAAATTTAAAAAATTATCTGAAACGGTATCCAGTATTAACCGGTACCGGTACAATACCGTACCAGATAATCTGATACCAAGTCTGGTACGATATTCATAACATTGGTCTTTCCCATTATTTCCAACCCTATTATCAACTTCATCGCATTTTAACCTACTAAAAAACTTTTTGGACATTTCTTCTCATTTTTTCGCACATTAAGATGTTCTTCGTTATTAGTTACATATACTTCTTCTTCTAATGATGCATTTCTAGATGCACTCATCTCTATATTGAGAAAATCTTCTTCATCTTGTTCTACCTTAACTTAGAAGAGTCACACTCATATTCTTTTATGTATTATTTTGATTGCCTTCACCAGCTATTGTAGGATTCTCATGAGCATACTTATAATAGTATTGAACATTATGATAAAGTCTTGCATGTGGTTAAGCGTTGACAATATGTTTCTACCATGGTGTAAGCTTAACTCTCTTATCTACTCGTTAAGAATTTGTATAACATAGATATCATGACTTAATGTTTTTTATGTCTAACGCTCCTTTTGTTGGGACCCGATTTCAGAACCGGACCCCAATCGAAAAAGCGAAAAAATATAACGAAAACAAAGTGACGGAAATGAACGAACCGATCATAACGCGAAAAAATCCGAAACAGAAACATAAGGCAAAAGTCAAAGTGAGCCGAAACAAATGTGAAACACAAATCGGATTGGAAAATTCATAAGGTGGAAAGAATCGAAAGCGAATCGAATGGCTCGGAATCAACAAAAACAAATCGCTTAAGAACAAAACTTAACTCTGACATCCGAAAATGAATATATTAGGAGAATATCGTGTTGGAAACCTTAAGACAATCTCAGTCTAAACTAATCCAAACCGGTATAAAAAAAATTTTCATTCTTTATTCCATTTCATACAAAGCAACTCACTTGTTCAATTTGGAATTTACCAATTCCATAACCTCAATTTATTTTATCCTATATATGCGAATCATTTAAAACAAAATCTTATTTTTCCTTTGCCATCGAAACTCACACATGCCATACACAATCAAACCATACTCAATAAGCACTTCAATATCTCAATTCCAGCAACACAATTCATCGGACCTCCTGTCTAGAATTCAAACGCAAATCAAACTCATTCATCTACCTATAATACTTCAATAATTCTCAATCAATAACCAGTATCATCGGACCTCCTGTCCGGAACCCATATCACATTCAAATCACATTCATCCATACCCAAGTCACATTCATATCTCAATTCAATACATAAGTTCATAATTCAATTACATCATGAAATAAATGCTTATAAAACACTAATGGCATTCCAAGCCATATACAATACCAATACCAAAATCCAAATTACCCAAAATCAAGATATGTAAAATCGAACAAATGCCTTGACTTTCTTTCATCCGATCTCCTGCTTGATACCTAGAGATGGGGATGAAAGGGGGTGAGCTTTACAGCTCGTGGATAACATGTTTATAAATTGAAAAATAAGCAAAAATCCTTTTTCAAAGCTTTTGCCATTAAATAAAAATTCCAGAATAGAAATTTATCAAAAAATGCTTATTTCTCAAAATTTCTCAATTCATTCATAATCAATTTCAAAAATTTCACGATTGAAAACCTCAACTGCTCATTTCTCAAAATTCTCAAAATGTCAAACTTCATGAACCATTTCAAATAATGTAAATCTCAATTTCTTTCAAAAATTCACGAACAATTTTCAAATCATGTAATGCATCACAGTAACACACATAAGCACATAACATATCAGAATTTGGTTTGGGTCGGTCCAGAAACAGAACGTACTGTACATTCTCGCATAGCGGTCCTGTGCAGCCGTGAACAAAACGTACTACATCTTCCCGCATAGCGGTCTGATGTAGCCGTGAACTTATAGGAGTCCGTAACAGAGCTCCAATGCCACTAGCGGGCAGGCGAGCGAAGCCTAGATAAGTGCACTTGACCCTCTTATGGGACCTAACCAAACCCACATAACAAACAAATTCATACTTGAAAATCGGACTGCTCGAAGGCATATTTCGAAAACTTAATTTTTCATAAACATATCATATCCAACACAAAATTGCCCTAAGGCACTTTTGAAAAATTTGTTCCCCATACACATGTCATATAGCAAACAAAATGCATTCATAATTCATCAATCAATTTCATAACAATCAAATTCATATTCAATTCTCAACCAATCATAAACAAGGAAATGCAACACTTTTG
>JANIJH010028936.1:0-11238 GCA_024520975.1 Erythroxylum areolatum | reverse complement strand
TTGTTTTGTGATTGGTGAGAAAACGATTGGCCAATCGTGTGCTGGGCACACCTGATTATGATTAAGCGACCCCCGTACCCTTGACGCTGGTACATAAAAGTCAAGTCGCCGTATCAACACTTTTCTATGGGACTCGCGGGTGATTCAACACCTAAGGTCTGGACACCAACGAGGTCATTACCTAGGGTCATGACGTTCTTGTCGACTGTAGTCCGGACTCACCACGGATGAAAGTCGAGCCAATAACGAGTATCGGTGGGTGTGCACATTAGTTTGGCCAACTAATGGTGTCACACATAATTGTTTTGGCTTATCCTAATATTGGTTTTCCGATCGAGATTTGATGGATATATATGATGTTTTTATGCTTTTTTGTACTGGAACTGGGACCTATGTTCACCAAATGAGTGAATTAATAGGCTAGGCCTATGGTTCCTAACCAGTATACATTGAGTCATAGGCTAGGCCTATATGTTTTCTATGTGATATATATTTACTTCATAGGTTATCTACACTGTTTTGAAATGAATCAGTTCTATTTGTGATATATGCTTCTCCTGCTCACGGAGTACCCAGTGTACTCACCCCCTCTGCTTTCCAACCATGCAGGTTAATTTAGTGAGCTCGAAGCTCTATAAGGACTATGCAGCTTTTTGACATTTTCGCACGTGAGTAGTCTCCCATTTTGTACTTTTATTGTCTAGTGGCTCGTGAACTGTATTTGTGTAAATATACTTTATGATTTTGCGAGCTAATTTTTGATTGCCTTGCATTGTAAAAGATTCTATGTATGAACTTTTGAAACTGGAGTTGAGATTGCCTGGAGATTCTATATAGAAGTGTGTTTAAAATCATTTGCAGGTTTTTAGGATTTTTAAAATACAGCCGTTGTGCCCAAATTTTTCTATAAAAAAAAGAGATATTCAGTAAGCCTTGCATAGTCGGATTAAGGATACTGCGAGTATCCTTGGCCTGAGTATGCAGCGGTTGTCATGGGCCCGATGTAGTACCAGGTCATGATAGGAAGTGTTTGGATTACATAATAGAATTTCTTAATAAAGGTTATGGTGGCTTCCCTAGTTAATCTACTAAGAGTTAGGAGTAAGTGATGATAGACTTATTTAAGCTAGTATTTCTGTTGGATGTTAGGCAAGCTTTACAATGTATAACCCTCCAATGCTACATATGCACGGGTTATGATTTGTAGTATGTGAAGGGTCGATTCCATGAGGAAGGGGAACTAATATAATCCTATGTTATTTAAGGTTGAGGAAATTAGTAAAATGAAAATAAAATTACACAAAAAAGTAAATACGAGAAAATGATTATCAAGAAATTAATTCATAAGTTTAAAATAAAAAGAAATTGAAATCTAGCAACACAAACATTACAATGGAAATTAACTAAGAAGGGTTACCAAATTATAAGAGAGGGGATTTTCCATATCATCAATGCTAATCTAGTCATATATGCATTATTATGGTGTCGATTCTAGATTATCGTAAGGTGGATTACTTTCTCTCGAGTTATAATCATTAAACCTTAAATCATAATTGAATTATGGAATTTGCAATCTCTTAATTAACAAAAGACCCATAACTCTAATTAGATCTTAATCCCTCTAATAAACTACCGGGTCTCACACGGGATCTCTCTTTGCACAATAATCAATGTGATTAATCACGTAGTCTATTGGATTACTTAGCTCTCATTATTCCAACCCAATCATTTTATTCAGATCACCCTCTCGATTTATTAGCGAAATATGCAAGTTCTGCAATTAATAACAATACCCAATCAAAATGACACAAAAAAAACTATATTAACATTGAATTAAGGTAAAATCCTAAAGGAAAATTTAGAACATCTTCAACAATCCAATATCCATCATCATACAATCCATCATCATCTCATACATTAATTGAACAAAAATAAAGATGGAAAGGAGAAAGAACTTAGACCAGATAACCCAAGAAGGCAGCAGTGTCAAAAGACCCACTTCCTCTCTCCTCTTCTCTCTCTTCTTCTTCTCTCCCTTGAAGCTTTCCCAAAATGGCAAAAGTGGAGGCCTCTTTTCTGTCTCTTTTTTTTCTTCTTATAGTCTTTTCTAATTAGGGCAACTCTAGGGCTTTTCCTATGCTCCAAAATTCCTAAATGTCTATAAAAAAATGAAGTTCGAAAGGGCAGGCAAGCTATCTGTTGCACAGGTCACGATCGTGGCCCATAATGTTATAATCGTGGCACCTTGTTTCCCTCCTCTCACAATTGTGGCCAACATGCCATGATCATGGCCCTAGCATCTGCTTCTGTCACGATCGTGGCTTATTGGACATGATCGTGGGCTTAGGTTCGACTTCAATTCTTCTCTGAATCTTCTCCATTCTTTTATATTTGCCCTAAAACACTGGCAAACATGTCACACCCTCAAAAACGCGATCATGGGCCTAGTGTATAGTCCAAAATATATTATCAAGCTCCATATCTCAATAGAGGAGTATAAGGAGGGTCCTCATTCTTTTCTTTTTCCTTTTTAAACTTTTCTTGGTCTCTACAAGGTGGGTTTCTACTTAGTTTTCTATTGGTTCTTCTATCTTTTTCCCACTCCCAAGTGTGATGGCCTTAACTTGCTCTTTCAGATATACTTCCATGTTGCTTAAAAGATTTCCCACACTTCTTATACATAATGTATTGGCAAGTTGCACTACTTGAACCTCTAGGTAGAGGTCATAAGAGGCATAAGTCCTTATTCCTTAGGCGATTTACCCTTCTAACCTCTTATAGGCCTCATCCACACTTGCTTGTTTATGATCATATCTAGTTGGAATCATAGTCATTGTATTCATCTTATTGAAATCCATGTGACTCTTGATTTTTAAACTAAATCCCAGCATTGTTAGATTAATGAAAATTTAGGTAGTTCTGCCATCCTGAATTGTATGTGTTTGAATAAGGATTGCTATCCCCCTGACCAACTTGTGCTCTATTAAAGTTGAATTGCTCCATGTTGTTGTTTTCCCCTAAGAAACAATCAGTTGCAATATAGTTATCTTGTCCACATAACTCACTATTGTACTAAATTGCTTTGAATGGAGAGGAAGAGGTGGCTTTCAGGCTATTCAGTTGCTTGGTTAGGTTGCCGATCTCAGCCTGCAATGTTGTCACTGAATTTGTAGCAATCATTCCTTTTCAATCCTGAATGGTTGGTTGTTGTCTACTTTGTTTTAATGTCTAAAGATAACTATTATACGCCATCTCATCTAATAGATCGTGTGCTGCTTCAACTGTTTTCCTCGTGGATGATCCTCCAGCAGCTGCATCTATGGTGCCCCTCATGGGTGGATTAACTCCATTATAAAAGATTTACAAAAGGAATTCATTGGGTAGGTTATGATGAGGATAACTCCTTATACCGCTCCCACGCTTCATGTAAAGACTCCCTATCATTTTGCTGGAAATTGATAATTTCCTTTATTAGTCTTGTTGTCTCGTTTAGAGGGAAGTACTTATCTAGAAAAGCCTGCACTAACTGCTCCCAAGTTGTGATATTAGCTAGGTTGAGAGAATTCAATCATGCCTTGGCTTTATCCTTGATTGTAAAGGGAAAGAGCCTCATCCTAACAACATTTTCTAACATCGTAATATATAGGAAAGTGTCAAAATTCTATAAGGAATTAACCAAATGAGCATTAGGATCCTCATTGGCTAACCTATAGAATTACACATTGGTTCGCAACATATTTAGCAGTGATGGTTTGATCTCGAACATACTCACTTGCACTGGTGGTCGTGTAATCCCTTGACGATAAACATTGAGTTGTGGCCTTATGGAGTCCATAAAGTTTCATTTCTCTCTATAATGTATTTCCTCCACCATCATTATTTCCATCTCTTCTTAGCATTCAACTCTTAAGATTCCCTATTATTGCCTTGGGATGTCCAAATTGATGTGTCTTATACCTCACACGCAAAAACTTTCATATTTTTTTTATATCCTTAGACTAAAAGAATTAGACTAATCCTACACTTCCTCGAAAACAGTACTAAAAACTTGTTAGATGTTAGGCAAGCTTTACAATTTATAGCCCTCAAATATTACAAGTGCATAGGTCGTGATTTGTAGTATCTGAAGGGTCAATCCTACAAGGAAGGTGAACTAATCTAATCCTAGGTTATCTAAGGCTAAGGAAACTAATAAAATGAAAATAAAATTGCACATAAAAGTAAATGCGAGAAAGTGATTATCAAGGAATTAATTCATAAGTTTAACACAAAAAGAAATTGAAATCGAGCAATATAAACATCACATTGGAAATTAACCAAGAAGGGTTAACAAATTATGAGAAGGGATTTTCCCTATCATCAATGCTAATCTAGTCATTTATGCATTATTATAGTGCTGGTTCTAGACTATCGTAGGGTGGATTACTCTCTCTTGAGTTATAATCATTGAACCCTAAATCATAAACTCTAATTGAATTATAGAATTTGCAATCTATCAATTAACAAAAGACCCACAACTCTAACTATCTTAAGCTCTCTAATAAACTACTGGGTCTTGCATGGGATCTCTCTTCTCACAATAACCGATATGATTAATCACATGGTCTATTGAATTGCTTAACTCTCATTAATCTAGCCCAATTATTTTTATTCAGTTCACCCTCTTGGTTTATTACCAAAATATGCAAGTTTCGCAATTAATCATAACACCCAATCAAAATAACACAAAAATGACTATATTAACATTGAATTAAGGTAAAATCCCAAAGGAAAAGTTAGATCATCACCAAAAATCAAGATCCATCATCATACAATCCATCATCATCTCATATATTAATTGAACGGAAATAAAGATGGAAAGGAGAAAGAACTTGGACCAAATAACCCAAGAAGGCAGCAGTGTCAGAAGACCTGCTTCCTCTCCCCTCTTCCCTCTCTTCTTCTTCTCTCCCTTAAAGCTTTCCCAAAATGGCAAAAGTGGAGGCCTCTTTTCTGTCTCTTTTTTTCTTCTTATAGTCTTTTCTAATTAAGGCAACTTTAGGGCTGTTCTTATGCTCCAAAGGTCCGAAATGTCCATGAAAAATGAAATTCAAAAGGGGGTGAGCTATTTGTCGTACAGGTCACGATCGTGGCCCATAATGCTATAATCGTGGCACTTTGTTTCCCCTCCTGTCACAATCGTGGCCAACATGCCATGATCATGGCCCTTGCATCTGCTTTTGTAATGATCGTGGCTTATTGGGCATGATCGTGGGCCTAGGTTTGACTTCGAGTCTTCTCCGAATCTCCTCCGTTCTTCTATATTTGCCCTAAAACACTAACAAACATGTCACGACACCTCAAAAACATAAAATTGACCCTCAAACAAGTGATCTAACCCACAAAACATACAAAACACAAATACTTAACTAACTAACACAATTCTAATCTAACCACGTAGTAATCGATTAAATTTAACCACTAAACACATCCTAAACTACCTACAAAACATGATGCGATCCATGACTATCAATTTCCTTTTCCTTTAACTTAACCTAATACACGAGGGATTAGCATTAATAACAAGCATATAAACGTCCTTAATAAAAAGTCTTTGTATCTACTGCTTCCTTATACCAATGACAATATTGTTCTTATTTGTATCAATCTCTTCTATCCTTCTTGCTTTATTTCATCTGTAGGTCTCCTTAATTTTTAGGTCAATAGGAAGTAGGTCATCCAAGTTTTCATTTCTAAATCTCTTATCTTGCATCAAGTAACTGAAACAATTGAGGAAACATAAAATTAAAATAAATTTAAAATTAATAAACAAGTAATTTCCTAGATAATGACACAATAAAATTTAGAATATCTTAGAGTATTGATCCTATGAGAATTATAACTACTAATTTTTATTAATGCTTCCAAAATAAAATTAAGCAAATCAAATTTTAGGAAAAAGTAACTAAAATCCCAATTAAAAAAAACAAGATGATAAACTAGCTAAAAGAAATTAATTAAAAAACGATAAGTTTTGGGGCTGCACTTACGAGGAAACTTAATTATTATGCAATAATAATTATTAAGTTTAAAATAATAATTAACCTAAAGTATATGTGTTCTCTCTTGACGTGTATAAGAATATCTAATTAAGAAATTACCGCATTTTGATGCGCAATACTTAATTGAACTCATTAAATATATCTAATCTATTAGTTTCCTTTATTTAGGATACCTTTGTATCTAGATCTAGATTTTATTCTCCTAGTGTGTATATTATACTTTAAAACCTTTCAGTCCTTCATACAATCACTAAGATTGAATATATGATGGTTAGGTATAAATCCAACAATTAAGATCATAGAGAATAAATTCAACTAAGGGAATAATTAATTATACATTAAAAACAAAAATATCACATATAAACTACATCACTAAACCTAACTAGGGACTTAATTACTAAAAATCATAAAAAGAAATAAAACAATCTTTAACATTAAAGGAAGTAGAGAATAAAAAGATGGAAAAGATGTCCCCATTTACATCCGAGTTGAGGCGGATCTCTTATAATCTTACTTCCAATCCTTTCTCAAGTTAAGAAATAGTAAAACTATGAATTAATGAAAAGTAGTTACCAAGAGCCTCTCACTAGTCCTCTCCCCTCTAAAACTTGCCTATAATGAACTGTAATATTTATAAGCTAGGGTTATATAGTAGACTTCAAGGTGATTGAACTTAAAATTTTGCACATCTTTAAATTTTAAATCACAAGTTTGACAATTATCCAACTTCCACACTGGCACTGGTTAGCTCGTTTATCAACACCATGTAATCTTCACTTAATGTTGTAATCGATGTTGATCTTCTGCTACTTATCTATACTTCTTCAATTATCAACATCTTTGAGCTTGAATTGATCTCTAATACCTTTTACAAAGTTATTTTTCCATCAAGATAGCTTTAATTGACTTTGATTTCACCTTAATCAAATAACCATGGACAAAGTTATACTTTAATCTAAGTTTTTTCCCCTTAAATTATCACCTGTAAGCAATAAACCAAACATAAAAATACATCATATAATTTCACATAAAATATTCTATAACGATGCCAAATTATAAACTAATTTAACCCTTATAAACATGAAAATTTTGAAGTTATCAATCATATTTTAGGTGCCTTATCACTATTAAGTATTTTAGGGTTTTTGGCTGTAAATTTTATAGTAGATAGGTGTGTATAATAATTGAGCTTATTGGAATTTTTGGATGTGTTGGTTACTTAGAAATATATATTGATTAATGAACTTATATATCATTGGTTTAATTTATTAGAAATTTAATTTGAAAATGACTTAATTCTAAGCCTCTAGCTTCATAACAAATGTAACAACTTATAAATTAACATGACCTTATAGATATTTTTTTTATAACCTAAGTAATTAGTAACTATGAACTTCAATAAACCATTTTATAAATTTTTTATTACCAAAGACATTATTTATCATATCATTACTTGTCTCATAAAAGTAAAGGCTTTCATTTAATGACTTTTTATATCAAAATTTCAGCAATCATTTTTAGGGTCATAGCTCATGCCTATGCTTACTAACTTCTAACTTAACAACCACTAGAATTATTGATTGGGCTTGATTAGGGTAAATATGTGATGAAGTAAGAAATTGATGTAATAACTTATTTCTGTAACATACATGAAGGAAAGACACCCATTTTGCTCATATAGTAGAGGTATGAATTAATTAATCATTTTGCTTTGACCCTTTACTGTTACAAAAATAATAATTATCTGAAGATAACATTAATGTTTTTGCATATGGGTAGCAACCTTGAAGTCTACCAAAATAAGGGTGCAAACATATTAAATAATTTTACCTAATAATGATAATAAGCTACAATATTCCAATTAGAAAGATCTCTAAAAATCATTTGTATAAAATTTTTGTTTTTGATGTCTTTACAGATGTGCGTGATGTAATAATGTAAGGATGTCTTATGTAGATTTTTTACACCCCATATAAGTATTGTGTTATGTTTTCTATGTAGTCATTCTATATATTTAAGTGTCTTTTTAATGGATACTTCTTATACACGAATTAAAAAATTCATAACAATTATTTAATGAACATTTATAATTTTCAATATAATGTAGCATCTTACTTTTGTATCAACAAATGAAGTTCCTTATTTATTATATGAATATATCAATTATGGAATACAAATATAGTGAGGTCTATGTTCATTTATTATGTAATGGATAATGTTAAGGTCACACTCACCTTTTGCTCCGTTTTTAACTAATTAATGAATTGCTTACTATACTAAATGATTATGGCAAATTCATATAAAAATTATAAAAACATATAAGAAAAATAAAAGAGAGTATGGAAAGAGAGAAAACTAATTTATATTGGTTCATCTAAACAACGTTTGACTTATGCCCACTTACCAATTTTCACTTGAGATTTCACTATCTTCTTCATTTAATAGGTGAAAAGAGACTTTTCATTTATTTGTCATGAGGGAAAAGGAGACCTTGTAATCACCTTACTTTCCCACAAGTGAAGAGTAACCGTTTCCACAATGTGTTCAATGTTAAAAGAAGCCATCACAAAGTATATCTAAAGCAATTTCGTATACCACTCAATAACTCCTATTGAACACATCAATGAAAAAAGGTTCAATATGTGTCATCAATGCAAACACACATTCTCTAGCCTCTCAAGGCTCTTAGCAACTATCGAGTGTGTCTAATCTATCCCCCAAAACTCATATATAGTCTATTACCCGAAATAACCAAAAATAGTCATTAAGAAATTATCCATTATAACAACTAGTAATAGTAATATTAGTCGATCATTGTAAACATTGGTAAACCATTTGATAAATTGGCTAACCAATATGGTCACAAACTTAAAATACTTAATATCTTTGTTGACTTTATTGCCACACTAGTCGACTAGCATATACAAAACCCCAATGTTGGTCACCTAAATCACTATATTAGTCAACTGAACTTCTTGAAATAAGTTTCAAACCTTCTTAAGTTTTTTAAAGATCAAAACAAATTATTTTGAAAAAAATTGATTAAAATTCATTTAAAAAGTTCCCCAAATTTTTATTTAAAGGTTAAGATATTTTTAATCAAAATAAACTTTCTCTTGAATACAAAAAGATTTATACATTATGCCTATTTGCAAACAATCATGTAATGATTGAGCTTCTAATTCATTGAAATGACTAATATAAGATTACAAGAAGGATTAAAATGATTTGCTTAAGTCTTAATATGCTTGATTCTTACAAGTTCTTAGTTCTTCACTTAAATTACATATATGCTCCACTTTGCTCATTTTATCCATTCTTTGATTGCTTGATTGATTCAGTTGGCTCCTTTGCTCACTTTACTTACTGACTCACTTTACTCTTTATTGAACTTGATATTTCATATATTAACTTTCTAAATATCGCCAATGATAAAAATATTATTAGTAAAATATCTTTTATCATTAGAAGTATAGATTGGACCATCATTTGATCCAATAATCTCCTCCTTTTTATGATCACAAAATACCTGATTATATTGAATAAATAAATAAATAAATGGCATGGAGTAAGTTCTCTTTATGTTAAAGCAATATGCAATTTATGCTCCCCCTTAATGTACACATCATAAAATGATCAAGTGTTAACATTACCATTCTCTCCCCCTTTTTCTTAATATTAAAACTGTATATGATATATAAATCTATAAGCATTAAAAAAAAACTTTACTCTTTCAATTTTCAAAAACTATATTATATGGGTAAAAAGTGCATGTAAAACATTTATAAAATTAAAGAGAAACTCTTATAGTTCTCATGTAACAATGTCACCCTTAGGTACTCCTCCTAAATATACAAGCCAAGTAAATATTCCTAAATATTGTCAATATAAATGTAAATGGTTACCTCCCTTTAATATCACCAATGGTTGAATCCATTTCTTCCTCACTTAGTTTAATAATTAGTCTTTTGATATTGATTTTCTTATTTGACTTATGTGAGGACTTCTAGTAATATTTTTGAAATAAATTGTTAGTGATATGATTAATGTTTCTTATTTGATATCTATGGAGGTTATATCAATTATTGGTATTTAATTAAATTTACTTGAAATTAAATTATAAGGTAAAGAAATAAACATTTTCTAAGTGCACAATACAAACTTAAGTAATTAAAGATTAGTGTTTAAACCTTTTTCAACCCATATCTTTTTAGGTTTACTTAATAATCAGTATTATAAAGGGAACTTTATATAGATATATTCATAATAACTACAAAAGTGACATCTCAAGTAAGATGATTTGAAAATATATGAATTGTGTAAGTGTGGCCTATAAGAATGTGACATATATGTATTTATAGGTCTTAATGGATGATAAAGGTGATATAATTCTCTCTTTTGGATATGAATTAGCAAATGACATGATTCTTTAAGGAAAATATGGCCTATGTTGAATGTGAGAAAGTATCAAGCCTTTTATGCTTATAATGAGACCTATGCCATTTTGGTAAAGAGGGCTATATGAATGTGAATGATGTTTCATGTTATTTTGGGATAACTTTACATAAAGATTATGCCTATGTTCTCCTTGAATGCTATGTGCTTTAGGTTTAGAATATGACCAATTCATGAATGCATGGAATATTCCTTTTACTTTGGAACTAGAAGATGAAGGATAGGCATATGATTTTTGTACATATTTAGAAGATGCAATACACTGATATGATGATTTAGGCATAGGCTCATCATATAAATGCTTGGACCTCATAAAAATATTCTTTTTATTAGATGGTGCACTTCCATAAGTGAAACCAGTTCCATACTTATCATTAGAGATATTTTTGGATCTAAGCATGTTATTAAATTTTTCACTACTCGTGGTGAATCTAGATAAGGAAAGGTTATTAATCTCCGTTTTCAACACTTCATTTTGATATATCAAATCTTGTTTATTGTTATTATCAACAACTAGACTCTTATATTCTTTCATGTTATGCATATAATATTTTAATTTTTGATTTTCAATCATAAATATGTCTAAGATTTTTTTTAACCACTTTATAATTGGAAATAGATTTCTTCGTTTTTAAGCTCATCATTTCAAAACTTTTAACAAGTTATTTGTAAGACAAAACATCATCATGATCATCACATTTATTATCATCAAGAGAGTTTGAACCAAAGGATGCCATATCAT
>JANIJH010028878.1:0-11241 GCA_024520975.1 Erythroxylum areolatum | reverse complement strand
GACACATCAAAATCTAAATTTTGGTGAACACGGACAAGACATATATATATATATATATATATATATATATATATATTAAAATTTAGAATTAAAAAACATTCAGAATTTATAATATGATATATATTGATTGATGTGTTTTAAGACTTTCAACATCTTAATAGTTCATACATATTTGATACTTTATAAGCTTATCTCAAAAACTGTAGAATATATATTTTATTAAACAATTTGTCTACAATCTCTTATCCAAAAGTAGAATTAGTCATTCACAGAGATATTTACAACCAAAAAACTAACTAAAATATCTACTATCTAATTACTTTACTCTCAAATATAGGCATTGCTTTCATCAGCAAAGATCACACTCTCCAACTTTGGTTCATCAAGAAAAAGATTGGCAACTTCAAGGATTCCATGATCATCATCAATTGTTGAAAACTCATATTCTGCAATATCCCATATTATTGCTTCTCTTTGTTTGTATTGTGAAGATTTTCTTGAAAAGAGTCGCAAATTAGTATAAATGTATACTAAACTCTCAGCACGCTTAGGTTTGATCTTGTTCTTTTTAAGAGAGTGAATAAAAGAGTAAGTACTCCAATTTCTTTCACAACAAGATGAAGATGATAGTTGTCCAGCCGTATCCAAGTCGTGTCCGATCGACAAAAATTAATTTTTAATTCCGACAAGTACAGACACGTGTCCACCATGTGTCAGGTGGGTGTCAGACACGAACACGTCTCTGCAGCTCCATTTTGCCGTGTCCGTGGTACATAGGGAGTTTGTGGTGATAAGAAGTTCAAGAATTTTTGGATGGGGTTCATGATATGGGAAGTAGGAAAGTGTAGAAGTATTAGCTAACTGATTCTTGAACGAACCTCATCCTTTTGAATTTACACATATAAGTCCTTTGGTCGAATTTATTCTAATATTTTCTCTTGATTGAACTTCTGAAAGGGCTTTGATTGAGGTGGACTGGTAATTTGTGATAGCGAGGATTGAAGTTCTGCAGTTATTGGAACACTACTTCTGACTGATGAATGTTGCGAGCTGTGCGATGCCATAGAGAATAGATCTTCCGTAAGTGATGGATGGTGGAATCTTGAGAGAAAAGGACCTTGAAGTTGGCCTCGAAAGTGGCAGGGAAACTAACGAAGAAGATAAATCCCATGAGCATGTTTCATCAAGTACACAAGCCAATCAAGGTTTAGAAAGGGTTAATGGGCTACTGGGTTTTGATGGATTGGTGAATTCACCGAAATTTGTTAAGGTTGCTGATGAGAACGATGGTTTGCTGGTAGACAAGAATGCAGAAGGAGACGAGCTTCAACACAGTTTAACGTTTTGGGGTAGGAAGCCTCCCAAACCACCAAGACCTCCTAAAGGTCCATTGTTAGATGCTGCTGACCAGAAGTTGGTACAGGAAGTTGCTGAACTTGCTATGAGAAGACGTGCACGGATTGAACGAATCAAAGCATTAAAGAAGATGAGAGCTTCAAAGTCATCTTGGAGCAGCAGTCTATCTGCTATGGTTGTAACAATTCTCTTTTGCCTCGTCCTTATCTTTCAAGGTAATTGAACTTCTCGAGTTTGATCATCATCATTTCCAACACTGTATTTATTTCTCCTACTGCAATTGTGACTCACACAATAAGTTGTCATGTATTCCTGTATCTTGCAATATTTTTCATGTCTGTAACTTTTTTTTTTAAATAAATTACAGTGCTTAATTCAAGGATCAGCAGCACTTTTAACTTTGAAGTTTCATCTGTCGATTCCCAGTTTTATGCTTTAAATTATAGGAATCCTGCTTTGAATTATTGACATTGATGAAATATTTTGGTGGAGATGAAACTCACTTTCTTCACATGTTTAAACCAAAATGTCTGTTATAATTGAACAGGTGGTAAGATTTAGTGTTGAGACCCAGGTTCATATTGTAAAACCATATTGTTGTTTTACAGTAGTACAATTTATTGTGTACCAATATCTTTGACATGATAGCTTTATTCCTCTATAGAATACTGCTTGAGACGAAACTTCCATGTCGATTACACCTTTAGATATAGAGGGAAAATGTTAAAGAATTCATATGCTTAACCATAGAGGAAAGGTAGAATCCTGAAAGGTATAATACTTTTTCCCCCACTAGTCACCAGTTAACACAGATTGTTAGCGGTTCCTAGCATATGCCAGAATAGTAACACCCCCAACAAATTGACGTCAGTGCTTTATACTAGATGTTAAGGACTGATAGGAGATGGACTCCGTCGGATAGAGCAAACACACCATTAAAAGAAATTGAGATAAAAGGGACACATAAGATTTGAAGTGGAAAACCTTTTAACAAATATGAAAAAAAAGAACCACGGATAAGAATAGAAAACTTTACTTTATAGAAAACAAATATTACAAGAGGAAGATCTCACAATCCACACTAAGAATTATACACAAAGTTATGAGATAGATTTTTTGAGATGTGTAAAACCTTAAGCATATGCCTCCTTATATAACTTTAATGGAGGCTTCCACGTTCTCTCTTTACCAATATAAGATTTAAGCCAACAATTTCTCACTTAGAGATTTGATTGAGAACTAATCAATTTACATATCGTTATTTTATCTTGTCATTTCTTTGCTATCTACGTCTCTGTCAAGCCATGCAAGGATCTACACCATATGAATTTATCAATATTGATTGGTTTTGTTAGTGCATATGCTAGGTTCTCTTTTGAGTGGATTTTTTGCATGTCCACATTTCCTTCTTCTACCTCTTCACAAATAAAGTAATATTGAACTCCTATATGTTTAGTTCTAGAATGAAAGCTAGATTCTTTGTAATATGCAAGGCACTCTGACTATTACAATACAAAGAGATTTTATCCTATCGATGCCCAAGTTTCTCCAAAAACCTTTTTATCCAGATCGATTCCTTATAAGCTTGTGTAGTCGCCATATACTTAACTTCTGTTAGTTTAGACACCCAGCTCACAACTCCTCCTGTAATAGTAAACACATAGCCTATAGTAGTTTTTTTTATATCAAGATCGCCTACAAAATCAGAATTAACTTATCATTTGACAATAAATTCGTATCCTTCATAATATAGAGTAATATTTGAGGTCCCTTTAATATATCTTAGGATCCTCTTTAAAGCCCACTAGTGTTCTCGATCAGGATTCGCCATATAACGACTAACCACTCCTACTGCATGTGTAATGTCTGGTCTTGTGTAAATCATAGCGAGTATTAAACTTCTCATTGCTGATGCATACGATACTCGAGACATCTCTTCTTATCTGCTTCATTGTTAAGATTTTTACTTGAGGATAACTTAAAATTAATAGGAAGAGGGGTAGAGATTGACTTACAATCTTGCATATTGAAGCAACACAAGATTTTTTTCAAGTAATTCTTCTGAGAAAGTCAAATATTTCTGTTATTTCTCTCTCGATAAATTTGCATTCCTAAAATCTTGTTTGCTGGTTCTAAATCTTTTATTTCAAAGTCCCCAGCTAACTGAGCCTTCAAATCCTAAATACGATCTTTGTTGGGGCTTGTAACCAACATGTCATCAACATACAACAATAATACAATGAAATCATTATTAACAAACCTCTTAAAATATGAACATGGGTCTGCACTAAATTTGCTGAATCCATGGCTCATTATGAAGGAATTAAATCTTTTGTACCAACATCTATTTTAAACTGTACAAAGATTTGTTCAACCTACAAACCAAGTTCTCTTTTCCTGGTTCTTCAAAACCTTTTGGTTGATATATGTAAATTTCTTCTTCAAGATCTTCATAAAGAAACGCAGTCTTTAAATATAACTCTTCTACATATAGATCAAATGTAGCACACATAGCTAGGGCAATCCGAATTGTATTGAGACGAACTACAGGTGAGAAAAATTCAAGAAAGTTGATGCCTTCTTTATGAGCATATCCTTTTACCATTAACCTTGCACGATACTGCTCCACTTGATCATCACTGTTACGTTTGATCTTGTAAACCCATTTGTTGTCAATGGGCTTTCTCCCTTGTGGTTGTCGCACAAGCTTCCATGTCTTATTCTTATGAAGAGCTTTTATTTCTTCCTGCATTGTTGTCATCCAAAGTGATGCACCTGAGCTATTTGTTGCTTCTTAGAATGTTGATAGTTCTTTATCTTTTGTTAGGAGACAGTATGCAACATTGCCCTTCATAATATAATCAGACTGTCAGGTTGGGATTCTCCTTTTACGGGTTAATCGTCAAATTTCTGTATTTTCATATTCAACTAGTTCTTGCTCCTTGTAATCTGATATAGTTTCAGTAGAATCTTTCTGCTCAGTCTTCCTTTCTTCTTAAGTCGTTGCAACATCAGAATTTTTTCAGACGTGCTATTTTGATCTTTCTCTTGCAGTTTATCTTCTGTAAATATGACATCTTTGCTAATGACGAGCTTGTGGGTAGTGTGATCCCACATTCGATACTCCTTGACTCCATCAGCATACCCCATAAATCTATATTTTATAAATTTTGGATCTAATTTTGTGATATCTTGGATATTATACATCACGAACACAGGACTTTCAAATATATGTAACTGAGAATAATCTACTGGTTTACCAGTACACATCTTCATCGGTATCTTCAGATCAATCGATCTTGTTGGGGATTAATCACATAGCACGCGATCTTTACTACTTCGGCCCAAAAAGACTTTGTCATACTTGCAGTTCTCAACACGACTCTAGTTCTTTCAATCAGAGTTCTGTTCATTTGCTCTACCACTACCACTCCATTTTGTTGAAGAGTGTGAGGCACTGTGAATTAACGTTTGATGCCTTCTCGATTACAAAAGTCATTGAACTCATCACTTATATTCTCCACCATTATTAGTCCTGAGACACTTGATTTTCTTCTCCATCTCTAACTCAATTTGTGCTTTAAATGTTGTGAAGGTTGAAAATACATCTCCCTTTCTCTTGATATGATACACCCAACATCTTCTAGAGTAATCATTAATAAAGTTCACAAAGTACCTTGCTCCACCCAAAAACATAATCAGTGCTTGCCATATATCAGAGTGAATCAATTCTAGAATATCTTTACTTCTAAAATTTGATGCATTAAATTTTAGTCTATGCTGCTTACTTGTAATGCAGTGCTCACAAAAGGATAATGATACCTTCGTGAGACCAGGGAGTAGTTTCTGCTAAGCAAGAATCTTCAATCCTTATTCCGACATGTGGCTAAGTTTACAGTGCCATAATTTTGTCGCATTTTCTGCAGAAATAACATATGCAACCGATGCATTTGCTTCCATTTACGTCTCTCCTATAAGCTTGTATAAGTTGGCAGCTATCATTTCCTCCTTCATGACTATAAATGCTCCTTTGATCACCTTCATGACTCCATTTTGAATGAAGGTCTTACACCAAATTTCATCCAATTGTCCTAAAGACAATAAATTCTTCTTCAAGCCCTTCACATGTCACACATTTTGAATAGTATGAATTATACCATCATACATCTTTATCTTGATAGTGTCAATCCCACCAATCTCCAAGGCATGATCATTTCCTATGTACACACAGATCCTACAGAGGTAGATTTACAAGTGTGAAATCAATCTCTACAAGGAGTCATATGCCACATTGCTTCTGAATCCATTATCCAAGCATCAGTGAGCTCTACTCTATCCTTGAACACTGTTGCTACTTCACTGTATAAGATTTCTCAATTGGCAACACATCTCTGAGAAGTTGATGCATCAGAGGCGTTGTCTCTACCTTTCTTGAATCAACATTCACTTTTAAAGTGTGCTCTCTTGCCACAGTTGTAACACTTAAGATTTTTCTTACTTCTGGATTTCAACCTTTTTTGTTTGTGGCTCCTAGTAGAATCACACTCCATTGACCGTCCTCTCATCATCGATAAGGCTTCCACTTGATACGAACTTGTCAGCCTTTCTTCCTTGTTGATGTGTCTGCTTTCTTCTTCAAGAACCGCAGCAACAACATCACCAAATGCCAAATTATCTGTAAGGATATTATTGGTTAAATTAATGATGAGTTGATCATATGAATCTGGAAGACTTTGAAGTAGAATCTCCGCACGTTTAGTTGGATTTATATTATGTCCCAACTTTGGGAGTTAAGAGCATAAAGAGGTCAAAGTATTGATATGCTCAGTTACTAAAGTTGATTCAAATATTGCGAGTGTGTAGAGTCTCTTCTTCAGAAAAAAAAAATTGTTGTGAAGAGATTTAGCTTTATAAAACTTTATGAGATGATCTCACATCTCTTTGATTGTTTTCTTTTCCTCTACACCTTGCAAGATATCATCCGATAAATCAAGATGCAAATCTGACATGGCCAAGGCATCTATTTGTTTCCATTTGATGTCATCTGTGAAATCCTCCAGCCTAGCACTGATGGCCTCCAAGCAGTTATCTTTTACTAATATTGCCTCTATCTTCAATTTTTATAACGAGAATTTTGTCCCGTCAAACTTTGTAATATCAATTTTGGTTGACATTGCTTCTATCAAAAGAATTAACTCCCACTGTCTCGTGTTTAAAAAGTGAAACCGCCTCGAGTTACCTCCACTTAATATGTAATAAGATTGTAGTACACTAAGAAAGTTCCTAGAAAATACTGAAGGGATTACAAATGGTTTCACTTAAAATCCAATCTCTTTAGATATAGCTTTTCCTAACACATGCACTTAATCACTTCAAATACCAGCAAAAAATGCCCAAAAAACAACAACAACAACTTGAGAATTGAATCACCCTTAACCGACAAGAGCACCAAAGAAAGACCCATTTTTTTATGTGAAAGATCATATTATGGTGCAACTACATAGTATATTTGAGCAACCCTTGGGTTCAGATACCACTAATAAGAGATGGACTCCATCAGATAAAGCAAACATACCAATAAAAAAATTGAAATAAAAGGGACACACAAGATTTAATGTGAAAAATCCCTTTGTATTTATGGGAAAAAACTACGAGCAAGAATAGAAAACTTTACACTATAGAAAACAAATATTACAAGAGGAAAATCTCACAATCCACACCAAGAATTATACACAAAGTTATCAGAAAAAGATTTTTGGAATTTGTAAAACGTATGCTTCCTTATATAGCATTAATGGAGGCTCCGTTTGGGAACTACTGCGAAGATCAGAAAAAGGGTCACATCGTCCTTATATAGCCTTAATTTAATCTTGTCAGTAGTCCCCAAACTGGAGAGTAGTCTGTGCAGCTTCTTGACTCCTGTAATTGTTTATGATCTCATGTTCTTATCTACATGGCCAACGTTTGCATCTCAAGTTTCTAACTTTTCTTGCAGGTATTTGCTCGAGGCACCATGGAAGTGCATCGTCACAAGGGTCTCCTCAACCGGCAATTGCCGGGAATGAAGGTTTGATATCAATCCAATTATTGAATTCTTCCAATGCCTATGAAGGCCCAAAGTAAGTATTCCATATAATTTATAGTATCCATCTTTGTGCTCGTATTTGGTTTGCACTTTGCATTAGTATGAAAATAATCCTATCTGTTTTGTTCAGATTGCATAGTCACGGGCCAGCAGAGGGTCAGCTTTCTGGTTTTGGTAAGAAGTGAAGATGCAAAATTTTTGTCCTCTTGGTGGAGATTCAGCATGCCTGTTCTGATTTTTGTACATATATGTTTAAACCCGACCTTGATGTTATTATTCAAGGTATGGATAATCCTGTGGTTCGTAGTGGTCCCTAAGTGATTCTTTTTAACGTACATCCCAGTAGCAGCTCCGAGAGAAATCCTACAGTGTTACGCATCTGGTATGGCAGACAATCGCTATTTTTAAAAAAATATATTTATATTATTTTAATATATTTATATGATATTAAAAAATTATAATTTTTTACTAAAATTTCGATCTAATTATTTTAACTCAAAAGTATTATTTGATTGACTATTAAATATATAGAAGAGTATATGGAACTTTTTTGACCTAATTTTAGTAATAAATTTTGTTAAAATTTAGTAAAGCATTTTTAAAATATAATTAATTTTAAAAAATAAGCAAAAAGTATAGAACAGGTCTGACATGTCAATCCAAATTCTTTTCTTTATTCACTTAATGCTTGACCTTTTGTTTTTATTAAACTCGTTGCAGCCCTTAACCATTGTCGTATGAACAGTTCATAAATCATGCATGTGCCTTGTTAGTTACGGAATAGTTTTTTTTTTCATTTTCATTTTCAATTATTATTTTGAATACAAAATAAATTAAAGTTTAAATATACACATAATGATTTATAAATTATATATAAATCAACAACTGAGTGAATGAATCAATTTTATTAATATTCGTAAATTCTTGATTAATTATTTTTTAAAGTTCTTTTAAGAGTTGTACCACAATTTAAATTCATAATTTCTTAAATTTAAAAGCTATTAGAAGGATTACTCTACCAATTAAAAAGAGGTATCTGCTTTTGGTACCTATGACAGGCTAACTTCGTCGTATAGTTGACCAGGAAGTGATTGTCTTGGCCAATTTCATCAAGCATTTGTATTGCAGCAATTGGCTTGAAGTGGTTTGCATCAACACACCTTTACATATCAAGACACTAAAACAAATTACCAATAAAGAATCCTAAATTCCTTACCCCAATTCTCCAAAGTCCTATTGCGACTACTCTTTGATACGGACAATTTATGGATGATTTAGTTTGTTGTGATCATTATTATCCAGTTCTTTTGTATATATATTTTCCATTATTCAATAAATAATACAATGTTAATGCAATGTTGAATTTCCTGTTCATTGCATCTTCTTGACTTCATCTTCTATTACACCAGTTGTTCCTTCATCAAATATACAAATGGTTACCCTACCAAGCAGAGCTCATCAATTACTTATCAAATTTAATTAAACCAATTATCTTCTATCATATACTTAACTTTTACCACCTATGATTTAGTCAAATATGTTGATGTAAGTTCCACACCTCCATCGAAATTGATTGATAAGAATCAACCTAATCCTACATATGCTTCTTGGTTTAGACAAGATCAGTTAGTTTTGAACTAGATTATTAGATCAATCATATAACCTTTCATTCCTCAAATTGTTGATGCCTTTATAGCAAAAATAGCTTTCCAAAAACTTGCAAATGCTTATGCTTAGGTTCAAGGGTCAAGTTTGAACAATTAAATCACATTTTTATCAATTAACCACAGAAAAACTAAAAATATTGCTCAATTTATTCAGCAAGCAAAGGAAATGTATGATCAATTAGTCACCTTGAACAATCCAAGCAATTGTTAATGGCTTAAAACGAGCTTATTGCTCATTCGTTCAATCTTTGGAGAATAGATTCTCTTTCAATGATTTATATAGCCTACTCCTTAATAAAGAAGATAACCTATTATAAGAACACAATGTCCACTTCTATTTCTACTCTTAGGTGATGCAGGCTCACTTTACCTTGTACTGAATAATAAGTGGGTGGTAGGATTTGAACTCACAATCATTTAGTCACAAAGATTCTAATATCATGTTAAGTGACCGTTTTACCATAATAGCTTAAGCTGTTGTGTGAGATCAACTTAATTGATTTTATATATTCACTAACAGGGATGTTTTATTCTAAGTTTTTGACAACAGTCATCAATGATACCATTCAGACAATATCAACCTTTAAAAAAAATTCATTGTGCAATGTCATAATTGTTGTGAATTTGGACATCTTGCTCGAATTTGTTTTATACTAAAAGTCAAGCTACCACCTTCAACTTCCTCTTACCTCATCACTCTATCTGCCTCATCATATTCTACATAGCAATTGTGGATTTGATAACCAACAATTTTGCCTCCATCTTACACCATGCAACAACCATGAATCTTGGATAGTGGTGCAACTAATCATTTTATTCCCAACTTAGAAAATTTCACTCTCATTTTGTAATAACAGGGACTAGAAGAATGAAAATAGCAGTGATAAAATACCTAAAATCTCTCACAATCTTTGCCTCAAGTCAAATGATAATTCTTATCTTTTAAATAATATATATTTTACATATTCTAAATTCTTGTTTTAATTTACTTTATGTTTTCTCCTTTATTAATTCTAATAATGTTTTTATTGAATTTTCCCTTATCATTTTGATATTAAGGATACTTGCATGAGTGAATCACTTCATACTGAACCGAATATTTCTTGGTCTTTACTCTACACTACTTCATGATATTCATCAACTGAGTCGCCCCTCCACCACCATTGTTATCTTCGCTTTATTCATGGCATTCTTGTCTTAGGCATGCCAATTTTAGAACTGTTAGGTAGACTCTTTATAGAGCAAATATTTCTTTTCTTAATAATCATTTGTTATCTTGTCATGCTTACAATGTTAGTACGAGTCACAAGTGCCATTCTAGCATCCACATATCAAACCAAAGCACCATTATAATTAGTTTGTTATGATTTATATGGTCCTTCTCTTGCTACATCTTTTGATAGTAATAAATATTATATTTTGTTTTACGATAATTTTAGAAAATATTCTTATATATGTTGTCAAAAATGAATCTGAAGTTCTGAATGTCTTTGCTAGGTTTCATCATTTAGTTGAAAATTATTTTTATCATTCCATTAAATCCTTTCAAGTTGATTGGGAAGGAGTGTATTAAGATTTGACTAATTATCTTTTGAAAAATGGTATAACACAAACGTAGCGTTTGGTTGCTGTCCCCATGGGTGGGGACAGATGACAGGGACACAAAAGTCCTGTACTCTGTAGTGTTTGCTTGCTATCCCTACCTATTTTTGTTCTGTCTCCAGAGCACAGGGATAGAAATTTTTGTCCTTCCAAGACTGTGGTACAAGATTTTTCATCTCCGTCTCCAAAACAAAAAACATAAACAACTTCCAGAAATACCCCTCCTCCTATATAAGCAATTTTTGATTCTTAATTATATTATTAAACTCATCATCATCATCATCATCATCATCATCATATATCATGATGATGATGATGATGATGATGATGATTGTTGGACCCGATCTTTTATTGGACTTTAGCATTGATAAAGGACTATTAAATGAGGAATTAGATAGTAGATGCATGAGAATTCAAGGATTTCTTCTGTTGTGTATAATTGTATTACTTGTAAGTTATATATGAAATTTTGGAAGATGTGAGAAAAATTGATTTCGGTTTTGATGATTTTGAGGGTGCTATGAAATTTAT
>JANIJH010028720.1:0-11249 GCA_024520975.1 Erythroxylum areolatum | reverse complement strand
TATAATTGGAAACATAAGTTAAAATTAAATTACATTGTATAAAATACTGTTACATACCAAACACTATAATAAGAATCGACCCAATTTTTCTATTAGAATTCTTATAAGTATCCAAACATGTGAATATCTTTACTTTCCATAGATTTATTTTCCAAGAAATTATATTCCAAATTCACTTTACTTTCCCGTCAACCAAACAGGGCCTTAAGGTATACAGATTCCCACTTGTTTTTATAGAATTTATTGACCAATGCATCTCCCTGATTTCTTACATATTTTAGTTAATAGTGAGGCAATAAAGCAATTTGAAGGTGCTAGGGGATGAAGGCAAAGAGATCCAATATCTCCATATTTGTTTACCGTTTGCATAGAAGTTCCGACTAGGTTACTGAATAGGATTATTGAGTATGATAGACATTTAAGTATCATTATAAGTGTAAGAAATTGAAGATCACTAACTTGACTTTTAGAGATGGATTAATCATATTTTTAAAAGTAGATGTTGGTTCTCAATCTACCTTAATGAAAAATATTAAAATCTTCCAAAGCATATTAGGTTAGGCAGTCATAAGAAGAAAAGTGGAATGTGTTTATCTAGAAGTGATCTTTACAATGCCTCTTGGTTCTTTTCCATAATTGATATGAACCTTTTGAAACTTCCCTTCACTTATTTGGGCATTCCCATCTCCTTAAAAAAGCCCTTATTGTCTTACATTAAGCCTAGCTTCCCATTTATTGTTCCCTTCTAGTATGTCTAAAACCATTGACAGATTATTAAGAAGATTTTTTCAGATAAGGAGATTTATAAAGGATCCAATAGATAAAGTCACTTAGATTAATATATGTTTACTAAAAGTTAATGGTGCCTTAGGAGTTATGCCTTTAGAAATCACAAACAAAGTTTTAATAATTAAAAAGATCTAGATGAACTTAATGAAAAGAAATCTCTATGAGTCAAATAGGTGCATGCATACTCCTTGAAAGATGGGAATCTTTGGAACATTTAGCCTAAGTATAATTCTTCTTGGACTTTGAATCATATGCTTAAACTAAAAGCAAGTGTTAGGAAAAATTTATACATTAGATTGGTGAAGGCATTGACTCTATATTTTCATTTGGTAATTAAAGCTTATATGGTCCTCTTGATGGAGTATTATAGCTTTCCTCTCTGAAACCCTCAATTTCTTCCAACAAAATAATTAGTAACGTCCTGAAAAATTGGTTTCTCAACTTTAAACAACTTATAAAACCTCCTATAACCACCTACTTATATTAACTTCAATTTAACAAGGAAGATACAATTCAATGGAAAGGAACATCCTTAAGATTATAGTTTAATACTTATTACAGGAATTTATAAAGGAAATAAGTTGCTAAATTTATGAAGGACTTAAGTTGCTAAGGTTAAATGGCATAGTTCAATTTAGTTCAAACAAGCTTATCCTCAAGCTTCTTTCATTTTATAGCTAGCAGTTAGGGGTAAGCTTAACACTTTAGTCAAAGTCTCCACATATTTATTGATTCCTAATAGGTGTGCTTTATACAAATTATTAAACCAATAGACGATACAAATTATGTTTTAATGATAAAAAATATAGTTAGCACTAATGAGTTTATTATTTTTGGGAAAAGCAATATAATAAAAAATGAAGCCATAAATTAAAAAATATAGTTCATGAAGTCAATAAAGAGAAGTAAAAGTTTGAAACCATCAAAATGAAGATCAAATCAATTAAAAAAGAAGATCAAGTCTTATTATTGTCATTTTATGTTTTATATTATTAATTGTAATCTCACTTTGTTAATTTGATAATCTAAAAAGCTCACTATATATAAACATTTCATTTTACTCCATTTCAAGAGTCTTTTCATTCATTAAGAGGTATTGAAGATTTTGGTTTTAATAGAAAAGCTTCTGATATTTCACACATTCTTTAAGGAACATTTTGAGAAGTGTTTAAATCATAATTGTATTTAAAATGAGTTTTAGCATTTTATATTGTATTTAAAAATGACTTTTAGCATTTAAAGCTGCTAAAATTATGGTTTTTAGGGATTAGTCTTCCTATATAGGTTAGTGGTTGACCAATATAAGTCAAAGTTATGACAAGAGCTTATTGTAACACTGGTTGATGTATTGGTTGACCAATATGCTTATTGGTTGACCAATGTTTGAATATATAGTGAATTTGTGCATTCAATACATATTGGTTAATAAAATACTATACTTGTCGACTGGTGCTCTGCAATTGATCATTATAATGGCTAGTTCCTAGCTTGAATGACTAGTAGGAGTCCCAAAACCCTATAAATAAATGTTTTCTCATTAACTATTTTATCAAAAAGCATTTAGGTGTATTTTATACACTTTTTAAAGTGTTTTCTAATCATTTCAGCATCATTGTCTCATATTTGTGTGAGTAAGCCTCATTAGAGTAATCAAGTAATATAGTGAGGTATTTTGAGTTATCTGATTTGGTTGGGGCATTATATTACTAGTAATGTTGTCGCTTGCAACTAAATTAATACCAACTTTAATAATGAAACATGTAGTTAGTGAAGAGTTGAGATCGTTCCCATGAGGAATCTATTGGTAAGTGTTTCACGAGTTAAAAACTAAAATAAATTTGGGAGGGGGTTAAATTAACATGGTTTTAAGAAATTAAAATTGAAAAAATTAGAAATAAACAAAAATAATCAAATATGGAAAATTGATGAACAAACCTTAGTTTTGGGCTACCTACATTATCAAACTAATATGGATCATTGATATAAAATTAAGTCCATTAACAAATACTCATTGAGTGATGTTCTTTGTTAGGATTAGATGAATAGAAACATGTATTCTAAGCACTCTTATTAATCAACAACTTAGATACGATATTAGGTTTGATTAATTAATAGCTTTAAGAACTAAGAGAACTAGTGAGCAAGATAATACACATATAATATGTACTTAGTTTAGATAAGTATCTTTCTTAGAAATTCCAATCCCTAACATAAAGATGGTAATCCTAATTGCCACTTTGGATTAGCAAAACTGAACATTAAATCCTACTAATCTGGTTATAAATTAAATTAATTAATTCCTAGTTGCGCACCCTAGAAATCAATCAAATATTCATCAATGAAATAAACTTTATTCAGAAAATCTCACACATACTAGATGATAATGTTGGTTCCCTTCAACCAAGAAGAAGGATTTAGCTATTCATGACAGAGTTAAAACTCAACAGAAAAATAGCAAAACATTTTGTTTTCATCTTTGCATTTTTTCAGAAAATACAAAAACTACTCCTAAAAAACCAAAACAGAAATGTGAAAGATGATATGTCTAGAAGGGTGTCTTCCCTCTTATCGTTATTTTTATCAGATACACTTCCCCACAAAATCAGTAGTAGATCCCTACATAAGGAAAACAAATTGATTCCCAAAATAATTAGAATTCTAAGCCTATTGAATATATTTTTAAATCAGATTATGCTAATTAACTTTTCCTTTATACGTGCCCACGCATAGTCAAAAACTTTTCTGCTAACTATAGATTCGAATTGCCTTTAATTTTCTTACATCTTTTTGATTTAAATTCATCTCTTATGTGTTAAAAATCATTTGAGAATAATTAAGAAACAAGTCTATTAATTTTAAATAAGAATTTCAACACATTAAAGAGAATTATATCCAAAATCAGCGCAAAAAATAACTTATCAAATTCCCCCATACCAATCTTTTGCCTGTCCTCAACAAACTACAATTGCAATCAATTGACCAACTAATCAGCTTTCTTTATTCCAAGTCTCACAACAGTAAATAGTGCACACTTCAAGAGTTAAACAATTTTGTAATCAATGAATACCCCATAGTTAATCAATCAAGTAAATATAAACAAAGTCAATTTAAGGCAATCATATTTCAAAAACTAGCACATAATTATAACAAACTCTCACATATTGGATTCACTCAAATAACTCGAGTGTTTATTGGTTCAATATTTCAATCACATTATTCTAAATGTAAATATTCTACCATATGCTTGCTATTTCACCTGTTGGGTTGGAAAGATTTTAGTACTTTGGTTAATTGAATTAAATTAGTAAGAGTGTAGCGTAAAAAGGGCATTTTTGGTAGGCCACTTAAATTTAAAAACCATAAGGCATTAAAGGAAGGGCAAAGTGGACATTTTACACTCATTAAGGGTAAAATTGAAAGAAGGAAGTGTTGTCTTGCATTTTCGAGGGAAGAAAAAGTGAATGATAGAAAAGAAGGGAGAAAATAATGCAAACAAGAGAGAAAACAAAGAAAGAAGGAAGAGCAAGCTAGGTTTCATCTTTTCTTAGTTTCCAACAGAGATTTTGAGGTTATTCAAGAAGAGAAAAAGAAAGAGGAAGGGAAGAGCTTTCATTTAAGCCAAATATCCCTTTATTTGGTGGAGATTCAAGGTAAGTGCATTATGAATCCTTTGGATTTTTGGAAGGGTTTTAGTTCATGAAGCTTAGGAAATGCATGGGTTTAAGCATTCTTGAGTCAATTTTAGTGAATGTGCTTTGTGGGGTTTTCAATTTGCATTCCTATTGAATAGAAATTTTTGCCAATGTTAAAGAGAATCAATAAAGGCAAGAGGAGCAAGAGGAGAGGCACATTTGAGCAAATTTTTAAACAAGGAATTCAAGGTGGGTTACACATTTATAATCTAGCTATTGATCCATAAATATTTTTCCAAATTTTTAGAGTTAAATGATTTTAAATTGCTTCATAAATGTTGCATTTAATGTTTCTTACATGATTTAAGAAGTTGCTATATAGTTGGTACTTAAATTTGGTTGATGAATTATGAAACGAAGATGAAATGGTATTTGAAAATATATCATGCTTAAGGAAATTTTGTTTTAGAAATGTGCCTTTTTGGGCAATATTTTGCAAGTCATGAAATACATGTTTGTGTGGGTTAGTGGTGGTCCATTCTGTTAAGTCACATGCACGTTGACCATGTTAAAGGCTTTCTTCGCCGGCTCGCTAGTGGCATGGAGCTCCTTCACGAACTCCCTCATGTTTACAAACTACACAAAACCATTATGTGGCTCTGTGCTAGTCCTTTATGTTATTATAGGAGATTTACAAGAACTCCCTTATGGCCTTACCCAAACCATTCTGAATGCTTATGTGTTTATAATGACAAGTTTGATGAATGCATGGTTTATATTGTTTATGAATTGTTTGATAAGTTGAGAATTTTGGAATTATGTGTCTCATGGATTCAATGAAAATTGACTATGGAAATGAATATGTTTAATGGTTTTGCTCGTTACTTCATTATAAACTTATTACTCATAAGCTTTTAAGCACACCCCCATTCTGTCCCTATCTCTAGTGATGAGCAAGAGTTTAAGTGATCGAGAGGCAAGGCATCACTCTAAATTTGCTTATTTTGTATTTTGAGTTAGTTTTTGGAAAGCACAATGCTTTAGTTGCATTTCAAGTATTACTCATTCAAGTATAATTTGTATTTTTAGGATTAAGACCAATGTTGTATTGTGGCTTTAAATGCCCATTAAAGCTTTGAAAAACTCTTATCTATTGATATTAATGAAACATATTTGGGTTTGCTTATGACTTTTCATATTTTCACATTTCATTCTCAACAGACTAAGGATTTAAATAATTTTCTTTTTTATATGGTTGTATTCATCTTTTGGATGAGTTATAGATGTGGTTTTGGAGCTATATATGTAAAACTTGGTGTTTGATAGTTGAGTTTGGGTGTCTGGGTTTCGAAGGTTTTGCCATGGCGAAGCCAAACTTGGCCACGGTGAACTTTTCCCAAAGGGTCTTCTATTTGATTTTGGCAACTTCGTCGCGGCCGAGCCAAACTTTCGCTGCAGTGTATTTATCCTGAGAGGTACTCAAGATTTGATTAGGGGTCTTCATCGCAGCAAAGCCAACATTTTGCTGCAGCATATTTGTCCTAAAGGGTCCGTTCGCTCGACTTCGAGACTTTGCCGCGGTGAAACCAAATATTGACCGCGACGTTTCACTTCGACGTTTCACTGCAGCGAACTTGTCCCAAAAGGTCCTTGTAAATAATTCCACAGCTTCACAATGAAGAAACATTACTTTGCCATGGTGAACCTACCATTGCTCCTGGGGCGAAACATTACTTTGCCACGATGAACCCGCCATTGCTCTCGGAGGATTTTTCTTCCGAATCCAATGTTTTCAACTATGCTTATATTTTTGTGACTCCGGAGTTGGGCTCCGAAAATAGAGTCCAACGTCACCAACTTTTCACCACTTGAAATACAAACATGCACAAATTAAAAGGGCTTTATTTAAGGTTGTATTAGGCTATAGGTAAAGGTAAGGATTGATAAATGGAAAGGGAAAAATCATAAACATTAGCAAAGCATCTAACTACTTGTGGAGACAGAATTTCAATCACCAAAGAGTCAACAAAGTCATTCCATAGAGATAGATTACATTCCAATTTTTTTTTGAAATATACTGATATTTAAGAATAAGAGACAGTATTATAACACATAATTCAGATCTCAATACCTTCAATTTCCTTTCATCTTTTCTTTCCTTTTCCTTGCCTTCCATATTTCTCCAAATAAGTTTGACATAAATTGTGGTTAGAATGCTACTTAGATTTATGATGGGTGAAGATACTAGGGGTTTTAGTTGTTTATTATGAGTTTTATCAAGAAAAAGGGTTCAACTCAAAAGGATTAAGAAAATATATTAAATTGGGTTGGTTTTTTTAAGCTAAAAATTTAAAACAAAGATAACATTTATCATTTTTATGCACGCATGTATAGATGTGATCTCAAGTTGGTTCCAAGCAAGTTCCAAAGAAAAATTCACGTTAAAATATAATCCCACATAAAAAATACATATTGATATAGATGTTTCAACCTTTTAGGCCCAAAAACTCATAGGTTAATGCAATTCAGCATAATTATACACCATGTTTAATCATATGATCACCAAACCTTGACTAAGTGTATACACTTGTGTTTCTTAACTAAGTGACATGTATTATCCTAAAAATAAATTTAACTTAAGTTATGTGCACTACTTAAGTCATTAAAAGTGGAAGTATAGAAAGTGTCGAAGTTGGCTAATCAATTGCAAACAAGCCAATAGGCATTCAAAAATTTTCAACAAATATTCCCAAATATCAGTTATATAGAACATACCCTACCCCCATACCTAATCCATACGTTGTCCCCAATGTAATGACATAAAGTAAAAGAAGCCAAAATAGAAAAGAGGAGAGAAAAGAAAACTTCTCTGTAAGTTGATCGCCAAAATTATGGGGTTGGTGGGTAAGGCGGTTGGAATCCTTGTGTGCCCAATATGTTATTAAATTGTGCTCCATTCTGTGCATTTGGCGTTCTAGTCTAGTTAGACAGGCATCCAAGTTAGCCTAGGGAGGTTGGCTACTACTCGTTGTATTTGGGATAACCTGACTCTTTGTGGTTTGACGTGGGTTGGAAGGGAAAGCTAGACCCAGATTTGTAAAGGATATCCTCCAATGACTCATGCCAATGATTCCTATCTTGCACAAACATTCCATATCCAAAGGTTCTATGGCATAAGCCACAATCATGTCAATATTTTTAGGGTTTGGATTTCTTGTTTAACAAAGATTGAAATTGAATCAAAAACCAAAACTTAAATTAACAGGAATTTGTTTGTCTATACACCACAAAAAATAAATTTCAGCCTTAAAAAGTGTGGCAGTAGAATCCCGATGCCCTGAAAAATTGTATGTTAAGAGTCGATGTATGATTTTGAAAATAGGATTTTTTAAATATGAACTCTTAGATGCAGTGGCATTATATAGTTGATGATCGACAAACCATTGAGTCAACAATTCAGAGGCATGAAAATCACTACGATAATCACAGCTAAAACTTACAAATGGTTCATTTTTAATGTCATCAGCTGATATAAAATTCATAGCAACATTAAATTCAATAACAGATAACACAAATTCCTTGCCCATAAGTCCAAATTCAATAATTCCTTCAGTAAACAAGTCAAATTATTCATGAGAATTAAATTAAAAAGTGTTGTAAAATTCTCTTATCAATTCAACATAAGTAGGATAGTCAACTTTAACAAACGCATTCCAAAAAATTTTTCCAACCAATTTCCCAAAAGAATTACGAATTTATAAAGCTTCAAGAGTGTCAGTCAGAACATACTTACAGAGGTAGATTTTTTGTTAACTCAATTATTAAAATCTTTGATTGTCCTCTGGCAGTTGAAAAGAAGTGAAAGCCCCACTTCGTGAGTTTCATTGGCTTCTCATTTCAATTTGCTCACCCTTTCAAGTGCGATTCCTAATTGTAGGCCTTGTGCTGGTTCGAAAATCAGAGGAATTTATGGAGTCGTTGTTGCAGCTATTGTGTCCGATGGAGGTTGGGTGGTCACCAATGTCAGGACAAATGAAGCTAACTGACGTGAATCACTCTTCTTGCGTGGCATGGTTCTGATCTTTATGATTTTGCGGTCTTGAAACACAAAAACGAAAGCACAAAGCCAACAAAAATTTGGATTGGTGGATGAGTTGGTTATAGTGGAAAGGGGGGTAAAAAGTTGGAGTTTGTGTTGGAATGATATAGGTGTTGAATAATTTGGTAGTTGGTGAGTGAAATTTTAAGTAAGTGAAGGCAAGATGAAGAGGTTAATGAAAATGTAAAGATGAAAATGTGCTGGGCGGTAAAATGACAGTGGGTGGCGGGAAAGGAAATTTTTTTAATAATTAAACTAAAATTGAAAATATTAACAAATCAAAATACTAAAGGGAATGGAATAAAATTGATAGCTAAAAACAAAACAAAACAAAACAAAATAAAATATTAAGAAATACTAAAAAAATAGAAATAAAATTAAACATGAAATTTTTAGGTTACACCCAAATGCGCTTATTAGGTCGTTAGCTGGAAGTATTCACCAACTTACCTGATCAGATATAGATTGGGGCTACTAGCTTTATCTCTTACACATTATCAACTAGAGAATTCTCATAGTATGGTTTTAGGTGGTGTCCATTAACCTTAAACACCTTAAAAGTGTCTAAACTTTGAATTTCTACCACACCATAAGAAAATACATTAGTAACAATAAATGGTCTGAGCCAATGAGATTGTAATTTTCCTGAAAATAACTTAAGCTTTGAATGATAAAGAATAACTTTTTGTCCTACTGAAAATTGCTTCCTAAAAATCATTTTATCATGAAAAGCTTTAGCTTTTTCCTTATAAATTTTCTCATTTTCATAAGCCTTATTAAGGATCTCTTCTAAATCTTGCAATTGCAACTTCTTATTATTACTAACCTCTACCAAATCCATGTTTAACTACTTCATAGCCCAGTAGACTTTATGTTCTATTTCCACAGACAAATGACAAGGTTTACCAAAAACTAACCTGTACAGCAACATGCCTATTGGAGTTTTGTAAGCAGTCCGATAAGTCCATAAGGTGTCATATAAACGTAAGCTCCAATCTTTTTTGTTTAGATTTCACCACTTTTTCCAAAATTGATTTAATTTCCCTGTTGGAAACTTTAGCTTGCCCACTTGTCTGCAGATGGTATACAGTCGAAATACAATGTGAGACACCATGTTTCTTTATTAATGTTCCAACAATTTTATTGCAAAAATGAGTTCCCTGTCACTAATCATAGGTACAAAATATTAGACTTGACAAAATTAACTAAAACCTTAGCATCATCTATATAAGTAGCTTTCATTTCTATCCACTTTGACATATAATCCACAGCTAGAATGATATAAGTCTTACCAAAAGATAAAGGAAAAGGAACTAAAAAGTTAATTCCCCATATATCAAAAATTTCACATACCAGGATATTTATAAGTGGCATTTGATCTCTTCGTCCCATACTACTGTTCTTTGGCAATGATCACAAGACTTACAAAACATGTAAGTATCATAAAATAATTTAGGCCAAAATAAACCACATTCAAGAATTTTACGAGCTGTTCTTTTAAGGCCAAAGTGTCCCCCACATATAGATGAATGACAAAATTTGAATATGGAAGGAATTTCATTATCTATAACACACCTTCTAATAATTTGATCATCAAAAAATTTCCAAAGATGAGGTTTATCCCATATGCAATATTTAGCCTCTCATTTAATTTTATCCTTTTTGGTTCTAGATAAATCACTAGGTAAGGGCTTAGTCACCAAGAAATTTACTATATCAGCGTACCATGAAATTACCTATTGGATTGCAAAGAGACTCTCATCTATAAGTTCATCTTGGAGAACATCAGATGTATTGGTTAGAGCGATCCAACTGAGATGATCGGCCACTAAATTTTGAGCTCTATTTTTGTCGCATATTTCCAACTTAAATTCTTGTATGAGTAAGATCCACTGAATCAACCTTGGTTTTGCTTCTTTCTTAGTCACTAAATATTTTAGAGTTGTATGGTCTGAATAAATGATCACCCATGTATCCCATAGGTAAGACCGAAATTTTTCTAACCCAAAAATTATAGGCAAAAATTCTTTTCCCATTATGGAATAATTCTTTTGAGCATCATTAAGTGTCATCGAGGCATAGTAAATGACATAAGGTACTTTATCCATTTTTTGGCCCAAAACTACTCCAATTGTATAATATGAGGCATCGTACATTAATTTGAAGGGAATGTGCCACTTCGGTGGTTGAATTATTGAGGCTGTAATGAGTCGTCCTTTTAGATCATCAAATGCAATCTTTCATGGCTCATAAAAATCTAATTTCACATCTTTTTGGAGTAATCTACACATGGGATACGCAATCTTTGAAAAATCTGTGATAAATCGCCAATAGAATCCTACATAAACAAGAAAAGAACAAACTTCCCATAGAGTCACAAGGTAAGGTAAAGATCTAATAACATCTATCTTAGCCTTATCGACCTCAATTCCCTTAGAAGAGACTGTATAACCCAAAATTATGCCTTGATTAACCACAAATGACATTTTCATAATCTAAAACCAAATTAGACTCAATGCAACTTTTAAGCACTTTCTCAAGATTAATAATGCATGTTTCAAAAGATTCTCCATAAACTGTAAAGTCATCTATGAAAACTTCCATACAATTCTCCACAAGTTAGAGAAAATACTTACCATACACTTTTGAAATGTCACTACAACAAGAACATGCATTTTGCGTCGTCTGATAAACGTCGTAGAAGCTCTGTAGACGTCGCAGAAAACCTT